>JAHSUH010000272.1:0-174163 GCA_025388415.1 Cynanchum wilfordii | reverse complement strand
TTTTATTTTTTTCTATTTATTTTTCAAAAAGTTTATAAATTTCTATTTTTTTTTTTTTTTTTTTTTTTTTCCCTTTTATTTTAAAATTCTGATTTTTTTTTTTTTAAACTATCAAAATCTTTTTTTTTTTTTCATTACCATCTTTTTTTAAAAAAATATTTTACACTTTGTAATTTTTCAAAAATATTTTCAATACATCTTTTTATAATTCTATTTAAGACTTTAATTTCTATTTTCTAAACTAGTAAGTTTTGGTTTCTCATTACCATCTTCCCTTTGTTTTGATTTTTTTTAAACTCTCTATTTTTCCAAAATATTTTCAAAACTATCAAATTTTATCTTTTCATTACCATCTTCATTTTCTTTTTCTTTTTATCAAAATTATTTTAAACTTTGTATTTTTTAAAAAATATTTTCTATTTTCAATACTATCAAATTTTCTCTTTTCTTTCTATTTTAAGAATTTAAATTTAAATTTCAAAACTATCAAATTTTATTTTTTATCACCATCTTTTTTTTCAATTTATTTTATGCTTTCTATTTTTCAAAAAAAATAAATATTTTCAATCTCTCTTTTTTGCATCTATTTTAAAATTCCTAATTTTTATTTTCAAAACTATCAAATTTTATTTTTTCACTACTATTTTTCTTTTTTTATTTATTTTTTTTTAAAATTTTCTATTTTTCAAAATTATTTTCAATCCCTGTTTTTTTCTTATATTTAAACATTTTTAATTTTATTTTCAAAATAATCAAATTTTATTTTTTGATCACCATTTTCTTCTTCTTTTTTTTATTTTATTGTATTGTAAGATTTAAAATTTTATTTTTTTCATTAACCTCTTTTTTTTTTTATTAATTTTTTTAAACAATCTATTTTTTAAAAATAAAAAATTTTTACACTTTCTCTTTTTCAAAAATATTTTGAGCCCCCTCTTTTTTATTTTAATTTCCATTTTTAAAACTATCAAATTTTATTTTTTCATTACCATCTTCTTTCTTTTTTTTTTCAAATTTTCTATTCTTAAAAAATATTTTCAATCTCTCTTTTTTATTGTTTTTTTAAGTTTTTAAATTCTATTTTCAAAACTATTAATTCTATTTTTTCATCACCATCTTTTCTTTTTTTTTTTAAAATTTTTTTAAAGCTTTATATTTTTGATAAATTATTTTTCGTTTTCTTTTTTTTAAAAAATTTTTATTACCTCCCTTTTTTTTTTTATTTTTAAAATTTTAATTCTATTTTCAAAACTATCAAATTTTATTTTTTCATTACCAATTTTCTTCTTTTTTAAAAAAATATATTTTTTTAAAACTTCTTTTTTTTAAAATGTTTTCCATTTTCTACATTTGCCTTCAATCCCTCTTTTTTCCTTATATTTTAAGATTTTTAATTTTATTTTCAAAACCATCAAATTTCATTTTTCATTAGCCTTTCTTTTTTTTTTTAATATTTTTTTAAACAATCTTTTATTTTTAAAAAAATATTTTACTATTTTTATTTTTTCAAAAATATTTTGAGTCCCTCTTTTTTAAATTTAATTTCCATTTTAAAACTATCAAATTTTATTTTTTCATTACCATGTTCTTTTTTTTTTTTTTCAAATTTTCTAGTTTTGAAAAATATTTTCAATCACTCCTTTTTTAAGATTTTAAATTTTATTTTTTCATCACCATCTTTTTTTCTTTTTTTAAAATATTTTTTAAGCTTTATATTTTTTAAAATTGTTATATGCTTTCTATTTTTAAAAATATTTTCAATCCCTCCTTTTTCCTTCTATTTTCAAAACTATCAAATTTTATTTTTACATTAACATCTCATCCTTTTATTTAAATTTTTTTTTAAACTTTCTAGTGTTCAAAAATACTTCCAATCCCTCATTTTCCCTTCAATTTTAAGATTTTAATTTTAATTTTCAAAACTATCAAATTTATTTTTCATTACCATTTTCTTCTTTTTTTTCAATTTTTTTTTTTAAACTTTCTATTTTTCAAAAGTATTTTCAATCTATATTTTTACCTTTTATTTAAAATTTTGTTTTTTTTTTCAAAACCATCAAAATTTATTTTTTCATTACTATCTTGCTTTTGTTTTAATTTTTTTTTTTAACTTTCTATTTTTCAAAATTATTTTCAATCCCTCTTTTTTCCATATATCAAATTTTATTTATTCAATCTCTTTTTTCCCCTTTTTTCTAACTTTATATTTTTTAAAATTATTTTACACTGCCTATTTTTAAAAAATATTTCCAATCCCTCTTTTTTCCTTCTATGTTAAAGATTTTAATTTCTATTTTTAAAACTATCAAATTTTATTTTTTCATTACCATCTTTTTTTTTTCAATTTCTTTTTTAAATTTTTTACTTTTCAAATATATTTTCAATCACTCTCTTTTCTTTCTATTTTAAGAATTTAAATTTAAATTTCAAAACTATCAAATTTTATTTTTTATCACCATATTTTTTTTTCAATTTGTTTTATGCTTTCTATTTTTCAAAAATATTTTCAATCTCTCTATTTTGCATCTATTTTAAAATTCTAATTTTTATTTTCAAAACTATCAAATTTTATTTTTTCATTTCTATTTTCTTTTTTTTTTCAATATTTTTTTAAACTTTCTATTTTTCAAAACTATTTTCAATCTATATTTTTACCTTTTATTTTAAAATTCTGATTTTTTCTTTTAAAACTATCAAATTTTATTTTTTCATCACAATCTCTTTTTTTCCCTTTTTTCTAACTTTATATTTTTTAAAATTATTTTACACTTCCTATTTTTCAAAAATATTACCAATCCCTTGCTCTATTCTCAACTAAGTCACTGGAAGGATAAGAAAAATGATGAGTAGTCGGGATTAAGAATCGCGATTCGGTAGAGAATCTCCGCCGATCCGTTGGTTCCGTTTAAAGTAGAAGTCCAGATTGAATATGAACTCTTGAGTGGCCCGTGTATGATTGTTTGTATCCCCTTCGGTTTCCAACTAAATTCCCCCGATTGTTTTCTTCTTTTAAAGGTGTAGTTAAAAAGGAGCCAATAGGCCCCCTCCCGTCATAGATGTTGATTCGTCTATTGTGCGATCGCTTTCCTACTTCCTTATCGCCTTTACAATGCCAAAACTCGATCGATAGGAGCTGGCCGCCGCGTCGGGGATGTTATCCGTCATGCATGACAAACAAGAACCCCGATCTTTGTTCTCCAATGCAAACTCCGGATTTGTTCCATCCCGAGCTTCTTCAAAAAAAGCCTAGTAGCGGAGTAAGTAGCCATTCGAAAGGAACCCTTAACTTAGCTTTCATTCTTCTTCTACCTCACCCCATCTCCGTCGGTAAAGATTTTAATTTCTATTTTTAAAACTATCAAATTTTATTTTTTTGATTACCATCTTCTTTCTTTTTTCAATTTTTTTTTAAAATTTTGTACTTTTCAAATATATTTTCAATCGCTCTCTTTACTTTCTATTTTAAAATTTTAAATTTTAATTTCAAAACTATAAAATTTTATTTTTTATCACCATATGATTTTTTCAATTTTTTTTATGCTTTTTATTTTTCAAAAGTATTTTCAATCTCTCTTTTTTGCATCTATTTTAAAATTCTAATTTTTATTTTCAAAACTATCAAATTTTATTTTTTCATTACTATATTGCTTTTGTTTTAATTTTTTTTAAAATTTCTATTTTTCAAAATTATTTTCAATCCCTCTTTTTTCCTTATATTTTAAGATTTTTAATTTTCTTTTCAAAACTATTAAATTTTATTTTTTCATCACCCTTTTCTCTCTTTTTTTTTCATAATGTTTTTAAACAATCTATTTTTTAAAAAAATATTTTACACTTTCTATTTTTCAAAAATATTTTGATCCCTCTTTTTTAATTTTAATTTCAATTTTTAAAACTATCAAATTTTACTTTTTCATTACCATCTTCTTTTTTTTTCAAATTTTCTATTTTTCAAAAATATTTTCAATCGCTTTTTTATTCTTTTTTAATATTTTAAATTCTATTTTCAAAACTATCAATTTTATATTTTTCATCACCATCTTTTCTTTTTTATTTTTTTTAAAAATATTTTTAAGCTTTATAATTTTGAAAATTATTTTACGTTTTCTTTTTTTAAAAAATATTTTCAATCCCTCCTTTTTCCTTTTATTTTTAAAATTTTAATTCTATTTTCAAAACTATCAAATTTTATTTTTTCATTACCATTTTCTTCTTTTTAAAAATATATATATTTTTTGAAAACTTTCTATTTTTAAAAAATATTTTCAATCTCTACTTTTGCCTTCAATTTTAAGATTTTTGTTTTTATATTCAAAACTATGAAATTTTATTTTTTCATTACCATCTTCTTCTTTTTTTTCAAAAATATTTTCAATCCCTCTTTTTTCCTTTTATTTTAAGATTTTAATTTCTTTTTTCATTACCATATTCTTCATTTTTTCAATTTTTTAAACTTTCTATTTTTGAAGAATATTTTCAAACTCATTTTTCCTTCTATTTTAAGATTTAAATTTCTATTTTCAAAACATATAAATTTTATTTTTTCATTATTATCTTCTACTTTTTTTTCAATTTTTTTTAAACTTTCTTTTTTTAAAATTTTTTTTACTCATTCAATTTTACAAAAATATTTTCAATCTCTCTTTTTTCCTTCGTAAGTTTAATATTTTAATTTCTATTTTCAAAACTATCAAATTTTATTTTTTCATTACTATCTTCTTTTTGCTTAATTTTTATTTTCAAACTTTCTAGTTTTAAAATATATATATCTTTGGTTTGAAACAAGGAACAAGTTTCATTAGAAATTAGAGAGAAAGCCACAAGGGGAGAGCAAAGTCAATCAGGCAACAAAAAAAAAAAAAAAAAAAGATCCTATTCCCAAGCTAACAAAAGCTCCACAACCTTAAATAAGCTTCTTTTAGAAAGGGTATAGGGATCTTCCAAAAAATAGGGGGGAGTTATGAGTCTTAGCAATATGGTTAGCCCATAACTCTTGTATATGTTGCCTAAAAACATAAGGCCAAAAGCTACCAAAAGAAGAAAAATCCTTCCTATTGTACACTTTGACAGCAATCCACTTCTTCAACTCCATGGGTCTTCTCAGAAGCTCCCATTTCACCTTTGTCAAAATAATTCTCCAAACCGTTGCAGCTAGCTGGCAGTCACGCAAAGCACATGAAGGGCTGACTGGATCTAGCAAGACCAGTGTTAGCATGCATGTAGAGCTGATGCCTCGCTTATACAAAAATTTTGCAGTAGGCAAACCATAATGTAGAGCAATCCATAGGGTCATAGACGCTCGAGAAGGGCCTTTAAAGCGCCAAATTTGACCCCAAGGGAAGTCGTCAGAGAAGGGCACCTGGGGTTCCAATAGTTTACGTATCGAGGAAGTGGCAAAATTCCCATGCTTTGTTAAAGACCACACTGGTCGATCCCCGGTATCCGTTTCCTCCCGTAGATATATACCACGCAAGTGCTTTGGATCAAGTAGTCCGACTATAAATGTTGAAGCTCATCTACCTTCCACTATAGTCCCGATAGCCAGTAGGACTGCACCGTTCGTTGCAGCTGAGCATCCGTCAGACAACCACCAGCATGATGAGCTAACGGCTCCTCAAGAACCCAGACATCCAGCCAAAACAACACTGGACCGCCATTCTCCACCTTCCACCTCAACCCTTGTGCAAACCAGGGTGTTGAATAAGATATACCCATCTAAATATAGGAGCAATAGAATTCCATCCCCCATACTTAGATGCTAAGATTATACAGCTGAGATTACTTGGTTGCGTGATCATAAGCCAAATAAGTTTGGTGAGAAGAGCCATGTTAGAACCTCTCGGTTCGGGTATGCCAAGTCCACCCTTCTCCTTTGGCCGACAAACCTTACTCCAGGCTACCAAATGTAGTGTCCGTTTCTCTCGAGTGGAACCCCACACAAAACTCCTCCAAATTTGTTCCAAAGTCCATTGCATCGCATATACCGGCAGTGCCATCAACGTAGATTTCACCAAAATCACTCGGGCAGCCCTAGACAAGGTTTTCATCTTCCAAGAAGACAACCTGCGATTCGCTTTATCAATAAGATGATGAAATAACTTGGTAGGTCTAGTATGAAATAAGGGAATACCTACCTAAGTGCCAAGATCTGAAGTCACAAGAATACTAAACTCCGAGCAAATAACATTTCGGACATATGTTGGAGTATTCGGGAAGAAAACCAAATCCGAGATTTCCCCCGATTTACTCTCTGTCTTGAGACCCCACAAAAATGTGCCAGAATATACTCCATCAATCTTGCTTGAGAGAAAGAGGCTTCCCCAAACAATAACAAATCGTTTGCAAAGAAGACATGAGACAACTTAGGTCCGGAACTAGAAATCCTCACTGGTCTCCATTCTTTGCAGTCCACTGCCCGACATATACGCTGACTAAGAACCTCCATACACAGTACAAACAGGTAAGGTGATAAAGGGTCACCCTGGCGAAGCCCTCTCGTCGGATGAAAAGGTTCCAACGACTCCCCATTCCAAGAGACAGCCAGCCGTCGTCGTGATACAATCCATAATAAGATCCAAGAATTCCTGCTTGAAACCGGTAAACCGAAGCACCTCCTCAAGAAATACTCAGTCGACCCTATCATATGCCTTTTCCAAATCAACTTTCGGAATGAAATACCCCTATTTGCCCTTCTTTTTCTTCAAAGAATGTACTAGCTCTTGGGCCACCACTACGTTATCAATCGTAGATCTACCCGGGTAAAGCTTGCCCGATATTGCCCCGTTAATTTAGCCATCATAAGCTTCAGTCGGTTGGCCAGTATCTTCGAGATCACCTTAGTTAGGACATTGCACAATGAGATGGGGCGGAACCGACTCAAGGTCTCTGGAGCTTCTCCCTTTGGAATTAAACAAAGCAACGCCTCGTTAATGCCCGGAATGAGCTTCCCTGAGTGAAACATTGCCTGGATTGATTCCGTTGTCTTGTCCCCTATAATGTGCCAGTAATGTTGGAAGATACAAGGAGCAAAGCCATCCGGTCCCGGGGCTTTGTAAGGACCCATTTGTGTCATGGCCTCATGCACCTCAAGGGCTGAAACCGGTCGATTGAGCCATCCTTTATCCCGATGAGTGAGTCGAATAAAGGACCACTCTATCGACACTACTTCCAAGCATGGTTCTTTTGAGTATAACTGAACATAGAAGTCCCGGGTAGCTCTCTTCAAAGCATTTTGGTCATCACACCACCCCTCTTCACTCAATTTCAGTCTGACAATGTGGTTCCTACGTTTGCTGGTCATGGTTGAAGTATGAAAAAATTGAGTATTCCGCTCTCCTTCCCTAACCAAGAAATCCGAGATTTTTGTCTCCAGAAAATGTCCTCCTGTTCAAGAATACGGTCCAGCTCCTCTCGAAGTGATACCTCTACCTCCTCCAATCGGGATGAATGTCTATCTTGAAGAGCTTTCTGCACCCCTACTAGACGTGTCAAGCATATGAACTTGCGGTAAAAAATATTCCCAAAAACATGCTTATTCCAATGTTGAAGTGAGTTCCTCAAAAAATCTAGCCTCGGCAGTAGATCTTGAGGTCCCTTCTCCAACCAGCACCGATTTATCAATTGTTCAAAACCCGAGTGCGTAAACCACGCCGCCTGCACTTTAAACGGGGTTGTTGGTCATTTCTTCACCACTGCTCGCCTATCACTTACCAACACTGGATTGTGATCCGAACGACTCGGGGAAGGTGCGCCACCTGACTGTCTTGAAATAAGATCATCCATTGCTGATTACATAAGGCCCTATCAAGGCGTTCCTGCACATTTGCTTGTCCATATCTCATATTAAACCAAGTGAAACGGGGTCCAGAAAAGCCGAGATCATGCAACTCGCACTGTTGAATCATCTCTGCAAACGGACGACATCCGGCCATCAACACGGGATTACCTCCCCTTTTCTCCTCTCTATGTAACACCCGATTGAAATCCCCAATAAGCATCCACATGAGGTTCCTCACTTTCCCATACAAATCGGATAATCCCAGAGATCCCTTCGATAAAACGGATTTGGAGAGGCATAATTAGTAGATAACAACCAAGGTCGAACATTTCCAAACCTAACCAATATATTAATTATTTGTTCATCCACTAAAAATTCTTCCAAACTAATTTTAGCATCATTCCACAAAAGCCACAAACCACCCGAGAATCCAGACGCCTCGGCAACAATACTACAATTAAAATTAGTTTTTCTCATAATTCTAGGCAAAACAGTACTAGAGACGAGTTTCCTCCAATATCGGAATGTCCAGAGTATACTTATTCACAAGCAAAATGAAGTGTCTCAAGGCACCTATGGAACTCACACACCTACAGTTCCATGCTATAATTCTGGGAATCGACATTAATTACCTCTGTCTAGAGGTACTTCCACCTCCATTGCAATGGTTTTCACAGTTCCAGACCCCTCCGGTTCGTTTATGTTAGAAGAAGCCTCCTGCTTGACTGTCGACGCAACTATCTTTTGCTTTCCCCAAATTCCCATCAGCATAACTCCCTGTCACAGCGGGCTGGCCTCCTCTATTTGGTCGGCTACCCGGTCCATCCCAAATGTGCAACCCGGTTTCTCTAGGCCTTTGAGAAGGCATTCTTCCTCTAGTACCACGACCCGCCCCTCTTCCACCAATTGGGCTTCCTCTCTGTTTGCCCGCACTTGGCCCAAAGAATCGGGACAATCCTTTGCTTTATGTCTATACCTACCACAATCAAAGCAGATTAAATGCAACCCCTCATACTCTACTTTCTAAGCCTCATCAAAAACTGTTAAGGAAGGTATAAGTGGTGCTGACAAATCCACTTCCACACAACATTTGGCAAACTTCCCACGAATGCCTGTCAACGAAGTCCCATCAACTTTAACTATCTTGCCAACCATATCCCCCAAGGAATAAATAATTTCCTCTTCTAATAGTTTCGAATAGATACCAGGAAAACGAACCCATACAAGAGTTTTCGACACCTTCGCAGTTGCTGGTCGAAACTTGGGCTTCCACTTCATTACGGTCAAATAATGACCAAGAACAATTCATGGTCCCCCTTCAAGAACTGTAAGCTAATCCTCCCTCGAGACGAATCGAGCTATAAAGAAACCTTCCTCCAGGTCTGTTAGTTCAAAGCCTTTTTCCAATGGCCAAATGTCTCTCAATCGCTGCATAAGGGTGCGGTAACTCATCGATTTCCCCAACACTTTGATGATCAAGGCACCTCGCCATTGCTTAGAAATATCTAGTTGTGGGTCATACTTCGGAGCTTGGTCCTCTATATCGGACTGTGAGCAAAATAGCTCATCCACATCTTCATATTTTTCGACTTCATCCTCACCCATGTAGTAATTCGGGCGTTCAATAGTTTCGTTCTCCTATGTTATCTTGGCTGTGTCGGAAAATAATTTTTCGGACCAGAGCATCACAGCGGTTTCGGGTTGCTCCGTAGTTGTGTTCTCTACCTATTGGCACTCCATCTCCTCAGGGATTTCCTCCATATCATCGCTTCGTTTTGACTTTTTTGTACTTCTCACCACCTTTTTGGGTCCCCGGGGCTCCCGAGGGGCCCCCACTTGAGCTCATAGCCATTCAACCGGAAACCATGTGCACACCCTTCGGAGAAAAGACCAAGAGTTCCTACTGTCACAAATATGTAAGTAAGATATATATATATATATATATATATATATATATATATATTATATATATATATATATTAGTAATTATAATAGTAATCTTTAGTATTTTAAAATATTTTAAATTAAATATAGATGTTTTCAACTTGACAATGATATCATAATTTCCTCACTTGAATCTATCATTATTTAGAATTGGAAACAAATTTTGTACATATAATCATCCAATAGATATAAACAAATTTAGAGATAAAATTATTTAAAATAAAGTGATAAAAATAGTGTTTTTTTTTTTTTTTTTTTTTTTTTTTGAAAGATAAAAATAGTCTTGATACAAGAAAATTGAAGAATTTAGTGACTATTTTTAATTTTTTTTTAGATTCTTTATCTATTATTTGTCATATGTTTAATAAAAAAATTAATTATTTAATAGTAAAATTTTATATATGAGTAAATTTTTGGAGGATAGAAAAAAAAATAGAGAAAATTTATTTAACTTTGTTTTTACTTTTTCATCATTTATATTACTAAAAAGAATAAGAAATGACGTAAACCAAGAAAATTAAATATAAATTAAAAAAAAAGAATGGGAGAAGGAAGGAGAGGAGAGACGGGGGGGGGGAGCGGAGGAGAGGGAGGAGCGGGGAGGTTTAGGGTGAAATGATTTAATTATATATTTAAATAACTATTGAAGATATTGAAAGATTTTGTTCTTTGGAATGAGTAATCATGACAAACTAATAGTCTAGTGATTGTCACTTGACTGCTTCATCTATGAAATTAGGACCATGAAGTGTAAGCATTCAACCCGAGGTGGAAATCAAAGGTAAAATCGATGGTGGCATGAAAGATTTGTTCTTTGGATGAGTGACACATGACAAACTAATAGTCATTGATTGTCCATAGGTTGGGCATCCTCCCATCGAGAATGAGATCAAGCCCCAAGGCTCTCGAGAAGTCAAATCCATTCGGAGAAATCAAATCAAATACAGATGGATCGAGATCAAGCCCAAAAGGCCCTCGAGTTCAAATCCATTCCGAGAGATCCAAACAGCCCAATCGCGATCAAGAAATCAAAAATCAATTAGATCGAGACAAGCCCAAAACGGCCTTTGGACCATAAAAAAAGAGAGAGCAAGCCCAATCAATCTTACGATATATTCAAAAAGCGGGGGGAGGCGGGGGGAAGTATTTAGGGTGCAAAATTATAATAGTAATCTTTAGTATTTTAAAATATTTTAAATTAAATATAGATGTTTTCAACTTGACAATGATATCATAATTTCCTCACTTGAATCTATCATTATTTAGAATTGGAAACAGATTTTGTACATATAATCATCCAATAGATATAAACAAATTTAGAGATAAAATTATTTAAAATAAAGTGATAAAAATAGTGTTTTTTTTTTTTTTTTTTTGAGAAAGATAAAAGTAGTCTTGATACAAGAAAATTGAAGAATTTGGTGACTATTTTTATTTTTTTTTAGATTCTTTATCTATTATTTGTCATATGTTTAATAAAAAAATTAATTATTTAATAGTAAAATTTTATTTACTTTTTTCATTTTCTATTTTAAATACAGAAGAACCAAACATTTAAAAAATGCATATAAGTGAATAACTAAAAAATTTGAAGTTAAGAACCAAAATTATCAAAACTAAAAAGATTAATGACTAAACGTGCAAAATTTCGGATTGGGAGTTTCTAATTTTCTTAATATAAAATAATAATAATAATAATAAAAAAAAAAAATAAAATGAGTAAAACATAGTCTTTTACTTGTCCGTAGGGAAAGAAATTGTACACTACACTGAGGCGCACAATAGCATCAATGCACCCACCCATATAAGTACTTGGTGAGCATGCTATGGCTCCTCCAGCATCTTCTGAATTGGGAAAGCTCTCCTTCTTTGCCGGCAAATCGTCGGATTCCTCTCATGGCATCAATAGGTGGGGCCACTGCCGCTGCTCCGGCCGCAGGAGTAGTTGAATGGCACCAGAGACCTCAGAACCCTAAAAATCCTGTTGTTTTCTTCGACATTACGATCGGGACCATTCCTGCTGGCCGTGTCAGGATGGAGCTCTTTGCTGATATTGCTCCTAAAACAGCCGAAAATTTTCGGTATATATACTCTTTACCTTTTTAAAATCAATACTAGTATGTAATTCCGTCAAATTCTCCCTGCTACGCTGTGTGAAATCTTGTATGTATAAATGCATAAACGGATTAGTTTGCAGTGCTTAGGCCTTCCATTTGTTTTGGAAGCAACTTAAGAGTTAGAAGGAGTCTTATTTTTCCAATTGGACTAGAAATGATGGATGTTTTGGGCCAATTTTGATTATTCTTTTATCATATCGTTTGAGCTCTATTGGGTTTGCTAATACTAGAAAAGTCTTTTTGTAAAATCGAAATAAAATCCCGTCAAGCTGATTCTTTCTTCCGTTTTTCAGTAATATCTGATTACCTTCTTAGAGTTTACATCAAAAGGTGAGTTACTACAGGAGATGAAAGAAAAACAAAGATGAGTGCTTGAAAGTTGTCTTTTTCTATCTGTTCTACGTTGATTTGGCCAAAATGTGAAGTAAGAGATCCTACACTAATTTGATTCCCTCATTTTTTTCTTCTTTCCTTCCCATCATATACACAATGAATCAAAATGTAAACATGCTGACCTCCTCTCTTTCTCTCCTCCTCCTTTGGTTTCCTTGACATGATCTTCAGATGTAAAAGAATAGTAGAAAGCACATCACTTACTATGTTCTTCTGAAAGGAAATATAGTTCAACATTACTGCTAAACTTATCTCCCCACATAAAGTTGTTCAGGAAATAACCTGAGTATATAAATTGTGGCAAATGTTTTACATTTTTTAACATGACGTTATGCACGAATTCATTGACATATTAATTGAACCACTACTTCTTAGGGTTCAAAATATGTATCTTCCAACTCCCATCTATCATAACATATCTACTAATTACTCCCTCAGGTCTAAAATATAACTTTTTTTACTTGCTGCTTTGGATTAAGGGAAATAGCTGATCAAAATGTAAACTTTAACATAATTTACAAAACATAAAAGTTGCAAAACTTCCTACCAAAAATATTATCCTTTGAAAAATATTATTCTATGTTTAGAATTTCCACAACTTAGTCAGTATAAGCCTAAAAGTTTTCTTTTGTCAAAAGATACATTACATGTATAGCATGGTATAAAACTTACAGGTAAAAATGAAACTGGAAAAGAAAACCTATCTAGATTTGAGAATCCAAGGACACAAAATTCAAGACTAAAAATGCTCTCCACCCCCAAAAGGGAAAAAAAAAACCACAGTTGTGAGGTAGAAGATAAAATTATTGTGGTGCATGCGGCCAGTACTCTGTTTTGTCAAAATACTAACTTTTTCAAAATTATGAATGATGTTTGTACAAGGGAATGGCAGTGGTGGGAATAACAGAGTTGAGTTACAGTACTTTGCTCAATTTTTGACTGTGAACTATGCTTGTTAATAATATCTTTCATGACTTCATGTGCTTTGAGAGTCTTTAAGCACACTAGCTCATATAGTTTTATTGTAATTGATTACTATGATGACTGACACTGCAGTTTTATTAGCAGTTTTGGGATTGAAACATGTACCTCACACTTTCTACCTCAGCATAACAAGTAAAGAACTTTGTATCAAACACCATTTCTCAAGGAATTTTGCTTTCGAAATATTTTAGTGTTAATTATTTTAATTTTAATTTTAATTTTTAATTTTTTATTTTTTTTTAAATATGTATTTTGAATTAAAGAAAGGGGACCTGTTTTTTAACTGTTAAGTTGCGTATATATATTTTTTACAAAAAGCTACAAATCAAATAGACCCTTAATTATTATAATATGAGGATTATATAGTTTTGATTAATCATGATATTAGAATTTCCTTGAGTTTCAATTTAGTATAACATTTATTCCAAAGTAGAAGTGTGTAAAAGGGAGATTTTTGAACATTGGATATAATATGTAGGCATGTGATAACAGGTATTATGTCAATATTTAATAGGTAATGGTTAATTTTTTCCATTGTAGTGAGTGACAATAGGATATATTTATCCTTCTTTGCTACTTGTATTTGTTTATATCTTGTTTCTTTTGGCTTCCAAGTTCTAAATGTTGTTTATCTTCCATTCCTCATTTTTATGTGTCCAGTTTTTTCCATTTAATTATTCTGTTGAATAAAAATTTCCTCGTGTCTATTCTACAGGCAGTTCTGCACAGGCGAGTATAGGTAAGTAGCTCTGCTACTACATATCATAATGTGTCTTTTACAATTTTCTTTTGCCAATATTATGCTATCCATTTCTTTTGCTAGATTGGTTTTGAGGTTGTGCATTATTAGCTTTTCTTACTCTCAATTCCTTTTCCAAATTTCTTTTGTTTCATTTTTCTTTTATGCCTTTCTGTTGGATGATTATTATTATTGGTTGGGGGTTGGTGGATTGTTTAAAGTGGGTGGAACTACTATTGCCAGAAGAAGTAGAAAGCAAAGGAAAGACTTAGATGACTGCAGCTACAAATAATGTATCTGGGTCTATACTAATATGATTTGGGAATCTGATTAAGGTATCAATCTCTATAATGTAATAGCATGTCATTCAATTAAAGAGAAAATCCCAGTAGATTAAATGCAACTCGATGGCTTAACAAGAAACGAAGGATGAGAAATTTGAGATCAAGTATGAGACTAGATCTATAACTGTACTGGTTGAGTTAGTATTTACTATCCTAGTTGCAAACCCAAATAGAATCTGCAGGCCTGGATTTGTTATCGTTTGAGACGGGATTTGCTAGACATTCTAGACTGTAAAAAATCCATAAAAACAACATATGGTTACAGTAGATGTAGAGATTGAACTATATGAATTAATGTGAAGAGAACTTCATATCAAGACCAGAAAGAAAAGAAAATCTCATTTTTTATTATATATTTAATTTAATTTAATTTATTTATTTTTTGCAATGTCATCATATTCTGATGTTTTCTTCAATTTTCATCTATGAAAAATATTAACACTTTACTCTAAATACCATAAATACTCAATGATTAAGTATTATAGGAGAACTCAAAATCTTCCCTTTTCAGTTTCCTTATAATATGTTAACAATAAGAAAGAGGGGAAAAAAAAAAAAAATAGAATGGTGGGAATCT
This sequence comes from Cynanchum wilfordii, assembly GCA_025388415.1. Classification (NCBI taxonomy): domain Eukaryota; kingdom Viridiplantae; phylum Streptophyta; class Magnoliopsida; order Gentianales; family Apocynaceae; genus Cynanchum; species Cynanchum wilfordii. Next base: position 159,288 of record JAHSUH010000272.1, on the reverse strand, counting down.
AACATCAAGGGTTGGGTAAGAGTCGAGAGAATTAGTAGACTCTAGACAGTTGGAGTAAGCTTTGAGTGGTGAATTATTGAGATGGAGGACCATAGAGAATCAAGAAACAAGACTAAGAAGAGCAACAACTAAGAGAGGGATGGCTAATCATCAAGGTCATTGAGGATAATGAACTAATGAAACTTAATTCTCCAAAAATTTTTGACAGATAAAATGTTGATGCAGTGCTCACAAAATGCTGCAAATATAGTTCAAAGATGGGTCCAAAATAGGTTGAATCCATGACCTGGACATATCTTGTTTAGTGAAGACTTGTAATAGTTTGGGTTGGAATTGATTAAAACATGTTATATGGACACCAATGAAATGGATCATGTTGAAATCAGGGTCATCCTAGATACTGCATGATGGAATACCAAACCAAGTTTCGATTCTATTCTTTGAGAAACATCAAATATATTTTCTTTGATTGTAGAGAATCAATAGGCTATTGTAAACTTCAAAAAATCTGGTTTGTAGTACTTCAGATGCTTCCTGTTTAGGGTAATGCTTTCTGGTTTGTAAACATGCCAGCTGGAATTGGAACTCACTACTGCTGCTATATCAGCTAATGAACTTGTTCCACAGAGAGATGAACTTAAAATCAGAATTCAGTTTTTAAATTTCGCGGAAAGGGAAGAACAAGTTTTCATTAGAGAGTGCAACTCTCACTGAAGATGATTTAAATGAAAACTTGATAGTTCTTACTTCATAGAATTGAAGATCTGGTGCGTAGTACTTTAGATGTGCGAAGGAACGGAAACTGATTCAAGTATCATTTATCACCTTTGAGCAGGAAAAAGGTGCTTCTAAGAAGACAATAGTCTCCTTTTAGTAATTGCAACGATAAAAGTTTGAAAATTTTTAAGCAATTCGCTCTCTTATGAGGTTTAGGAAGATAGTTCTCTGCACTACTGTCTACTTTGGTTATTGTATCCTTAATCATTTACTTACCATGATGATGCTGTAATTCTCATTTCTTTTTCTTTTTATTGCCTTATTTTGGGAAGTTAGCAAAAAATTCTACGTTTCAACTCTCTTTTAAAGATTTTTCATCTTTTATCATCCATTGGTTTGAATTGCAGGAAGGCAGGTCTACCTGTTGGTTACAAAGGATCTCAGTTCCATAGAGTAATTAGGGATTTTATGATACAAGGTGGTGACTTTGTAAAGGTGATTTTCTGTTCTCTCTCGCACATCTTTCTAATGTCTTTACGTGCAGTATACATGCTTATAGTGAGAATAGTTATATACCAACATCTACTGCTTCTATGAGGACTTCAAAAGCGAAGAAGTTTAAGGAGGCAATTGGGCTGAAATTGGGAAGTTAAAGTGAAAAATGTTCAGTATGCGCAATGTCAGTGTCTTATGTTGCTTGCTGAAATAATGTATTATTCATCACTAAAATTGAAAGACTAGGTTTTACCTGCATCCATTTCTTTTTGCTATATGCATTTCTTTCTCTGAATTATAATCCTATTCTGCAGGGAGATGGTAGTGGTTCTGTATCCATATATGGGAGCAAGTTTGAGGATGAAAATTTTATTGCAAAACACACTGGTCCAGGATTATTGTCAATGGTATTAAGATTTTCTTGTGTTTCTATTACATTACCATATTTTTGACAATTATATGGATGAATAGTTTTCATATAATGTTCTTTAAGAACCTAAGATTTGCTAAATTAATTCCTAATTTTAAGGTTTTAATTGGGGTTTCCTAAAAGCCATATTTTTTACATTTATCATAAATTCTCATTTTGCTTCCACTGTCCTCCCTTCTGGAAACTTCCTGGGCCTTATCTTTGTCAATTCCCTTTTCCTCTCTGGATGGTACTGTTGTTTTTTGCAAATCAGCTAGTTGCCTATTTCTGCTTGTGTTGATATGGTTCTTATTCTAACTTTATTGTTATGAGCTTCTGACAGGCAAATACTGGACCAGGTACAAATGGATGTCAGGTAAATCCATATTTATTTTAGCGTTCCATAAATTAGTTCAGTTATACACATTCAATTTGTTTAGGATCAAATTTAAGTACACTTTTCTCATGTTGCCAATGTGAAAATAAGAGTGGGTTGCTTCCAAGTTAAGAGACTAATAGGGTACCTGGGGAGAAGTGAAGGGGGTGCAGGGCTTTTGAGATGGATGATGTAGAGATTGTATCTTCCTTGTCTACATCTTGGACTGCTTTTTCACCCTCATAATTTTTGTTGTTCTTAAGCAGTAATTGATTAATGGCTTTCTTTTTTCTGTTTTCTATTTTTCTCTAATTCCACTATTTTCCAATGCAGTTTTTCATCACATGTTCGAAATGTGAGTGGCTTGACAATAAACATGTTGTCTTTGGGGTACGTTTGATTTCTTCTGGATTACTTTGTGCTAGCATGCTATTGTCAGTTCTAGTTAGTGTTCCTCTTCAGGTTACTAGTTACATTAGATTCCTCTTATTTACAGTTAGACTGTATCTGCTATCTTGATTCACTATCCGTATTCTCAAGGAAGGATTGATTTCTTGAATATAATAGCTAGAAGGTCCTCTGTGCTCTAGGTTTGTAGTCTATATATCATTTGATATAATGATGGTTGATTATGATAAAACAGTGTGAATCTTAACATTGATTCCCCCTGCTAATATATTTAACTGCACCTATGTTCTGCTTTGTCTATTTCCTTGAGTAAGTCCTTTCTACTCATTTTGATGTTTGATTTCTTCAATTCCTGCAGCGAGTGCTTGGAGATGGTCTTTTGGTGGTTAGGAAGATTGAAAATGTGGCTACAGGACCAAATAGTCGACCTAAGCTGGCATGTGTTATTTCTGAATGCGGAGAGATGTAAAACGCAAAATGTTGACTTACTAAACTAGATCTTCATAAATGTTGTGCATACTAAAGGTTCTCACAATCAAATACTAGGATGTGTTCTTAACAACTGAATTTTGTATTATGATCTACGGATTGGGACTTTGTACCATCTTAAAAACGGTCTTAATAATATGACTTTGATTATAGAATTGATGAGTAAGGCAAAAGGGAGATAAGTATTTGAAATCTTAATGATAATTTGTTGCTATTGGTGATTGGACAGCTGAATATAGCATGCATGATGATGGTTTACCTCAGGATATGATAATTTGCTGGAAGAAAGATTTATTTCAACTTCATAGTTGAAGAATATGGACAACGGGTTCTAAACAGAGTTATAAATGGAATACGACACACCGAATTGTGGTTTAGTATAAATTCTGATCAACTTTTATATTCTCGTGCAGAAATCGCAAATATAATAATTGAAGTCATACCCAATGCTTCTGCAGATGTACAGGAAAAGTTTGCTCAAAATATTCATGAAATAATTGGTAATATTGAAAATAATTCAAATTTTAGGTCTCACACGAGAATTGAAATTAGTATTGAAATTTTAGTATGGTTCAATGTTAATTAATTAATGTCTTATGACTCTAGTGAGATAGATTTTGAGATACAATGTGTCACAACCTACATATGTATATATGTACAGGGAGAGGCAATACTTGTTTTTAATTCTAAATGTTATATTTATTATCTTCATTTAAATTGTTATAACTAATATATATATATATACTAGGTAGACATGCTACACCCAGGTGTCAGATGCCTATATTACAATTTTTTTAATATACAGTAGTAAATCTTTTTTTGCTATTGATTTATCAATTATTTTATCTTTATAAATTTTATATAAAGATTATAAAAGGTGACATAAAAGGATATGAAAGGTTATTAAATATAAATGTCTAATTAAAAAAATTAAGTGAAAATAAAAATAAAAAAACCCTTAAAAATCACTACATTTTGTCATTAGAAAAGACATAATCTTATATATACACTAGTGATAACACCTCGCCCCCAGGTGCGAAGTGTACCAAAATTATATTATATATAATATTATGTTTATGTTTATGTTATACTTAAATTAATGTTTATTGATATAAATAATAAAATATTAAAAAAAATTAAAAGGTGATAATAAATAATATAAAATGTTATTATACATAAATGTTTAATTACAAAATTGAAATAAAAAATCTCTAAACTTCATAGTAAAGAATATGAAAGGGTATTACGTATAAATGTTTAATTAAAAAAAATTAAAATATAAATAAAAAGTTCTAAACATCATTATAATTACATCTTTTATCATTAGAAAAGATGTAATCTTATATATATAAGATATATTGAATATTCTTCCATGGACATCATGATACACAACTTGTTTGCAATGTTTTCCCTTGTAATCTTTAATGAAGAACTAGCTTTTAATGTTCAATACAGTCTCCATCAAGTCTCATATATATATATATATATATATATATATATATATATATATATATATATATCATTATTGATGGATAATTTTAGAGTTGAAAGTCATGATTTCACTTTTGCAATTCTTTCACAAACTCCTAACATGATCCAGTTCGACTTTAATGGAACAATGTCATCAAGTAGTAACTTTTATTCTAATGAGAGCAGCTATTAGTGGTATGTTTCTTCCTTCACTGTCTAATGAGGAAGTCCCAACTGATAGTATTCGGGACTATAACATTGATGAACTTGTTGTTTCTCAACCGAAAATGATAAACGCAAGACTTGATATGGACTCTATTCCTCACAATTCAGAAATTGATAAAGGTATTGAAAGCGAATGATCAAATGATGCTTTGGATGTGTTAAACTCAAACAATGAAGATCACACATGTATTCCAAATCCTTCTAAGTCCTCCTCAAAGTAGTATGGATTCGATTTTCGCAGTTATGAGTGCTTCAATGACATGGAATCTCGAGAACCAATTAAAGAGAATTTTGGTGAAAATATTAATGTACAAATGTGGTCAAATGATGATGAACAATATTTGAGAGTGGGAATGCGATTTACAATCAAATGACCAGGTGTATATGCAGTGAGACAGTGACACTTCATGAAAGGTTGAGAATTTACTATTGTCAAGTGCAAGAGTAAAATTTGGATTGTAGAATGCAAAAAGGAGGGTATGCGAAATCTATGTTTTTGGTATGTCTGAATCATACAAAAACAAACACATGGTGAGCGGAAGATATTTGTTTTGGTTCTAAAATTCACATGTCTTACACGAGTTGTGAATAATAATCATAGAAATTTGACGTATAAGCACATTGCAAGGAATATCACCCATATTATTAGAAATGATTTGGACACACATGTTAGTGCTATCATAGAAGAAGTTGGTAAACCCTACTAAGTTGGCTAGTCGTACTAAAAAGACCGGTATGCTGGAAAGGTGGCTATTGAACCACTTTTTGGATCATGGAATGACACTTTTTCTCTTCTTCCAAAATATATGAGGGCATTAGAATATTTAAATTCAAGAATCATTCCTCACTAGAAACACAATCAAAGTAGCACAGAAATTGATAAAATATTTTTGTTCCTGTTTTGATGTTTTAGACCGTGCATAAATGATTTTAATGTTTGTTGTTCAATAATATCTATAGATGGTACTTTTTTAAGAGGGCCTACAAAAGAGTTTTACTTGTTGCAAGTGGTTGGTACGCTAATAATTATGTTTATCCACTTGCATTTGCCATTATTGATGAGGAGTCTACGACGTTGTTTAATTTATTATTAAGTTTATACTAAAGTAGCATTTTATGGATGCAGCTTTCTATTAATGGAAAATTGAAATAGCATCCCCAAGATGCGACTTCCATTACTAGGAAGTTGCATCCTCTGGATGCGACGAAGCCATTTTGAACGTAGGCTATTATTGTATTTTCTCAATTTTAATGCGCTAAACTTGGGATTAACCTAAAAACTTAAATAAACATGTATCCATTATCTTCTAAAAGAAATCATATCATATAATAAGATAATAAAACTTTCTGAGCTACATGCAATTTATTTTTATAAATTAGATATGCAATATATAAATATATTTATTTATTATATATCATATAATTTATAATTTTATTCATTAAAGTTACATTATGACGTATATAAATATAAATATTATTTATTTCCTTTATTTCTAAAACTAAAATTTAGTTAACTATTTATGATAGTTACGAATATAATCTAGGTTAGGACATAACGTTTGCCTATTTATAAATAAAAAAAAAAAATAGGATTACCAAAAAAAAAATATATATAAATATATATATATATATATATATATATATATTATATATAAGACTCAGATAGAAGAGAATGATAAAGAGTAGTCGAGGCTTTTAGTAGGAGGAGAAGTCAAGGAATTTGTAAACTTTAATTTATTGACATTCTTCAAGATTTTCTTTGATTAGTTTTTTTTTTTACTGTAAAATGTTGAAATTGTTATCATATATAAATATAAACTTTGACTATTTTTTCTACTCTAATTTCATCTAAAAATCCCACAAAAAATAAAAATGAAAAAGACAAATATACTTTTCCAAAGCACAAAATAAAAAATAAAATAAAAAAAATCGATACAAAATATATAATATATAATTTATTCCAGTAATTTGCAATGAAGTTTTTAGAAAATATAAAATAATATTTATTTTGTTGATATTTTGAATTATAAAAATGATTTATAATAATTATCAATAATTTACGTATTAATATTTTGGGCATTTAAAAATTATATATATCATTTAATTAAAAATAATTTCATAGATATACTCGTAATAAAATAAAATAAATCTATATATCATGCATGATGGGGCCAAACAAGAAACAAAAAAGTAAGAAGCAAAAGATTCAGAGATTTTTTACATAATTGAACATGCATGCGGATTATCATCGCTAAAAAGAGAAGCAAGAGCTTCATCGGAGGCAACCGCGACGGAGTAAATCGAGGGTGTGTGGAAGAAGCTATATATGTTCTGATTTTGAGCAGCACCGACGAGGACATTCTTTGATGATAAGTCGTAATAGTGATTAACGATGTAAGAAGGGTATTTGTAAAAGGAAGCAAATAAATAGGATGGTGGATATGGCCATGGCCATGGCTCTGCTGCTTTTCCTGCACGTTTTATGGCTTTCAGCACCTTTTCTTCTTCTAAATCATACCCTCTTGCTGTTATTTTCTTTGTCTCCATTTCAATCTCTACCTCTTCCACTCCTATATTCCTACATCATATCCGAAATTAGTAGAGAAAAAGTATTCAAATCCAATAATTTCAAGAGATATTATTACCTTTGATTTTGAATAGAGCTTTTCTTATCCTTGCAGCACACCCATCACAGTCTAAGTTTGGAACCCTAACTTCCACCATCTACCACCAACAAATCCAGACTGATAAAAAATATTTAAAAAGAGAAACATAGAAACTTGAGAAGACCCAAAACCAAAGACAAAAGTGAGCACTTACAAACATCTTGATTATGCCTCTCCCCAAAAGCTCACTATGATATTACCCTCCAAAGTTCAAGTCCGGTTGAAAATCGAAAAGCCCGTCAAAATTTTACTATATATATATATATTTACTAATTTTAAAATTTAGTATCAAATAATATTATATAATTTAATAAGCTATGTGTTCAAGTCAAGTTAAAATAAACCCTAAAATTTTAACATAAATATGTATGATTTAAACAAGTAAAAAATAATAATTGAGATTTTCAGTAATAATTGAAAAGAGAGTTTCTCTAACGATTAATCGTCCGATCTTCTTTTCAATAAAATTACTAGAAACTTTTCTTTTTCCTTTAATATATTATCTTGTATATTTTATGTTATGTCAATTAAACAAATATAAAATTTAATATTTATAGCGATAAATATAAATTTAAAATATTTAATGCATATTTATAATAAAAGATGACAATTTCTAATACGTCATAACATCAAGTCACAATTGAATATATGTGAAGGTTCCATCACAAATAATATCACTTCATCTAAATAAAATCAATTTGATGTTTTAAAAGATTATAATAAAATTTGGAAATTCAATTTCTATGAAGTGTTTAACCCTCAATTTTTTTACGATTCTCAGTTTTAATTGTTTTTTCTATAGTATAAACTTTTTATGTTATTGTTTACTATTATAAAAAAAGAAAAAGAAAGAAAAAGTGAGGATCTAGAGTATTAATAATCAAAATAATAATAATAATAGTAATAAGGGTAATAAAGTATTAAAGTGCATTTCGACAACCTTTTATATATATATATATATTACATTTATTTTTGGCCAAAAAAAAACAATCAAAATAGTAATAATAAAAAATTTGAACTTTTGCGTTTAAAATATTTGTAGTTAAATACTTTATTATTAAAAAATTTATGTTCAAGTATTAAATGTAATTAACAAATTTAGAAATTTTAATATTTAAATAGAAAAAAAAAATTGATCATTCTTTTATTAAAAAAAAATGTTTCTTAAAAAAGAAAGTGTAAAAAAGTTAAAGACATTTTAATAAATGAAATTACTACTCTTGTGGCTTTTTACTTTTTACATTTTGTATTTTCATATCTCCTTTTTTCAATTGTATAAATAATAGTAGATTTATAATAATAATATTATTATTATTATTATGATTTAATCACGTTTAATTAAGAAAGCTTTTAGAACTTGCATTTTTTTTTTCTCTTTTTAACCTATACATTGTATTTAATAGTTAATTTGATCTTGTGATTTGAAATTTTAATGGAAGATATTGGGAGGCACAAATTGAATGGGTAATTTTTTGGAATTGCGACGGCCTGCAAAATTGAGGACTAATTGCGACGGCCAAACCGCGAAAGTGCGACCAGGGGGGGGGGGGGGGGAATTGCTCTTGGTGAATTGCACAATTTTGCGATCAGAAATTGTTTTTGATTATTTGGAGTTGCAAATTTGCGAGAATTTTAGCCTTCGCAAATTGCGACCGTTTTGCGACGGCCCACCAAGCGTAAAATTGCTACATTTTCCGAATTTTAACGAATATTGCACGATTTTGCGAGGTCCACCAGCCGCGCAATTTGCGACCAATTTTAGCCGTTGTAAATTTTTGCCCGATTTTTGCGAATGAATTTTAGGCGTTGGAAATTTTAGGGTTGCGATCGATTTTGTGACAAGAACCTAAGCCGTCACAATTTGTGATCGCTTTTGGATTGTTTTAATGTGATTATTGATAGCATTAGTGGCCAAGATATGATATAAATATTTGATATATTTTATTTGCAAATGTAATGTAATTTATATTTTGACATTCTAATAATTTAGCAAAAATAATATAATTTTAAACTGAGGTTTTAGTTAATTTTAAAAAAATTGTTGGAGGGAAAATTTTAATTTCTATTTATTTTAGTTTCGAGGGGAAAATTTGATTAAAAATTTTGTATTTGTTTGAAATTTTGAGGGAGAATGATCAAGAGAAAATTTTAATATATAATATTATTTTAATATTAACTTAATATATATAAAAATAAATGAAATAGACGGAATCTTACTTAGCAGACATTCCACGTACAACAATTTAGAATAATAATCTTCATCAACATTAACACATTATTTAAAAACTAGCATATCTCTCTATGACATATAATGAATTACTTATCATCGTATTTATTATAGCAAAAATATATATATCGAATTAACTTTGAGTATCTTATATCATTCTTATATATTGATGTGACCTCCAACCTCCAGTTTCCATCAGTCAGATCCTCGATTTCGAATCTTCGTTCCGTAAAAACCTAACCTACAACGGGAGGAGATTGTTCCCGTAAAGTTGCTCCGATGCTTAAGTCATAAACAAAACGAGAGGAAAAAATGAAAAAGACTAGTGGTTTTAGAGAAGAATTCCACTTGTTCTTATCGTTTTAACTTGTATTTATAATGATAATTTCCCAATAAAAAAATAGACTTCTAAGTGGTTAAGAAATGTATATCTATGGTTGATTAAATATTATGATATATATAAAAGATAATATAAAAAGATAAATATTATGATATTATGATATTATGATATTATGATAAATATAATATATAAAAATAAAATAAATGTTATAATATCCACCATATATCATATCACATTCCAACTAAACATTAATTTTTACCGAGCACCGACATTAACTAGCGGATGTTTAGGACTCTAGATATATCTCTCATACATATGATATAACAGTTTAGCTCTCATAGTGCTCTTATCCACTATAATATCAATTGTTATATGCCAACTAACATGCACAATTAATTAATTGATATCATTCTTACTTAATGCAACATATATTTTCATTCTTTATTTATAATTTTTGAGTATTAAAATTATATATGTAGTACAAAAATATGTTATTAGTATATACATATTAATCTAAATATATATATATATATATTTGTGTGTATATAGATATACATATATATATATATATATATATATATATATATATATATTTGTGTGTATATAGATATATATATATATATATATATATATTCATGACATAAACGTCGTGTGAAGCACCATGAAAGTGCTTTTTTAATGTCCTTATATGTGTATAAATATATATAATAATATATATATATATATATATATATATATATTAAAGTAAAAATTGATAAAACATATAGTAAAAAAGATAGGGGAAAAATAAAAATTATACAAACAAACCCTCCTCTCCTTTCTTTTCCCATACACACAAATATGTATATATATATATATATATACACAAAAGTAAAAATTGATAAAACATATAGTAAAAAGATAGGGAAAAATAAAAATTATACAAACAAACCCTCCTCTCCTTTCTTTTCCCATACACACAAAATATATATATATATATATATACACATAAATATATATATATATATATATTCAGTGACGTTTGTGAAGCACTATGGTTATATATATATATATATATGTATATATATATATATATTCAGTGACGTTTGTGAAGCACTATGGAGTGCTTTTTTAATTTATATATATATATATATATATATATATATATATATAATAAAAGTAAAAAAAAAAATAAAGTAAAAAAGTTAGAAGAAAAAGTAAAAAAGTTCGAACTTGCATTTTTTTCCTTCCCTTTTTAACCAATATATGGTATTTAATAGTTAATTTGAACTTCAAATAATTTGGAAATAAGACGCGTTGGACCAATTTCAAGTAGAGCTGTAAACGAGTCGAGCCGAACCGAACATTAGAAATTTGAGCTCATTCGATTAAGTGTCCGAACACCGTTCGAGTTTACTCGTTTAATAATTTGAGCCAAAACTTTTGTTCGAGTTCGTTTGATTTTGTTTAGCTCGAGTTCGAGCTTGAGTTCGCGAACTATGACATTTTTTTTTAACTTTTTTTATTTAAATAATATATATATATATATAAATTATAATAAAAAAATTATAATATGTTCGCGAATAGTGTTCGAGTAAGCTCGAAAATTAATCGAGCCTAAAAATTTGTTCGAATTCGATTCTATTAATAAACAACGAGCTCGAACCGACCATAAACAAATTTGAACGAGCTTTGTTCGCGAACGCTCTAATTTCAAGAAAAATGTCTTCTAACACTATTTATTTCAAGAACTTTGCTTTTAATCCATCATTTATTTGTATGTAAAATATAGCCTTTCTTGAAAAGTTAAAAAATAAATTAAGTGTAACTTTCCTTACCAAATTGACTAGGGTACATATATGAAATAATATATATATTTTTTAATAGTAATATAAAATACTTCACAATTTCTAGATATGGTCATTTGTATATATAGCTTAAATTTTCCATTTTAATATTTTAAATAAAAGATTCAAAAGAGAAGCTTATTAAAATTACAATTTTGTAAAAAAAAGTCATTGGAAGCTTTAAAAAATTTATCCTTTTTTATTTTTTCCTGAAAAGTGAATTACGTCTCTCTTATTTTTTTTTGATAGCGATGTAATTTTATTTAATTGATCGAGGTACTTCTTCAATTTTTATTAGTTGAATTTCATCATTTTTTTTAACATTCTAATATAATTTGTTGCATCATAGATATTTAAATATAAATTTATTAATCACTTAATTAATTTAAAAAATATCTAGAAATTTAATTTGTTATATGAAATTAGGGGTTAGTTTTACAAGGTTTTTAGATATATAAATATAGAAATAGGATGTCTTTGTTTTGTATACAGCTTCTCTAAACTTTAAGTAACTGGGAAAGAAAGAACTTTTATGACTTTAAAAATAATAATAAGATTATTGTTCATGTTTAAATTTTTAATATATATATATATATATTTTTTTGTACATTTGTAAAAGAAAATTAGATTTTTGAAAATTGTGTTATTGGTATATTTATAAAATTGGGTAACTGTGTAAAAAAAAAAAAAAAAACAAAACAAAACTGAGTTTTGTATTGTAAGTTACATATACACGTAGAGTTGTAAACGATCAAGTCGAATTGAACATTGGAGGTTTGATTTTGGTTTGTTTAATTTTCGAATACTGGTTCAAGTAAGCTCGTTTAATGTTTCAAACCAAAAATTTTGTTCGAGCTCGAGTTCGCTCGTTTTACTTCCAAGCTTATCAAGCTCGAGTTCGAATTCGAATATATCGTATTCAAATTTTTTTTTAAAAAATAATAATAATACTAAAAATAAATATATATAAAAAATATATTTATAATTTGTTCGCGAATAGTGTTTGAGTAGGATCGAAAATTAATTGAGCTTAAAAAATTATTTGAATTCAGTTTATTTAATAAATGAACGAGATCGAACGGAATATAAACAAACTCGAACGAATTTTGTTCAAAAACAACTTGATTTATTTACAATTCTATATAAATGTACCCTTTTGCTTTTGGTGAATAAAAAGAATTATATTAAAGAATAAAAGTCATACAGGAGAAAAAAGAAAACAATTTAAAGGAAGCTACTAAATAATTGGACATAGCCAAAAGCTATAAAATTGGCCTAGTGATTGGCCCTACCTAAGTAAGATTATCCTAGATTAGGATTTTATGTCCAAGGGCAACAAAGGCTGAATTTGTCTTTAATTGTTAAGGGAATGAAATGTTAACATTTTTAAATGTTGAGTTCTCATAACCATAATTATGAAGAGTTCCTTACCAATTCAAATTAAAAGAATATATATATTAAGACTAAATATGAGATTGATCTTCCTTATTTTAGACAGATTTGGAGAGAAGATCAACTACTGGATTTGTTTCCCTCATATCATGCTTGATTCACTGAAGTTAAAGACATTTCATCTGGATTTTCATCATTCTGAAGGGAACCTTTCAAAGTGGAAGACAATGCACTCAGGAGAACTTAGCTTCTTTATACAAATTTTAATTCAGTTTATAATTTGTTGAGATTCGAACTATCAATACCATGGGGTTGATTTGATGAGGATCAAAGTTAGTTGTATTTAGTCCTACTATTTATGATATTTTAGTAGTTTTAAATTCGTTTTGTTTAGAAAAAATTTAATTTTATGATTCTTAGATTTTTATAGTCAAATTGAAAAATTGTTATTTATTATCTGTTATATATATATATATATATATATAAGATTTTCTAGTATACAAAGGGATGTCTAGAACTCAAAAGGGATCCGAACAAGAACACCAAAATTTTATACGGCTCTTACGTTAGAGTTATTTGAATTTCTTTCTTTCTTATTTCTCATATTTCAGTGAGGAAAACAATTTTTCTTGATTCTTATTGAACTTTTCATTGGTTAAATCCTTTTCTTTCTTCCCTTGGGATTCCTTAAGCCCCAATTCCTTTCCCTTAGCTAAATATTCAACTCAAATACTTAAAAAGAAAAAACATGATTTTTATTAAATGACAAAATGTTTATTTTGTTTCAATTTTGTCAATTTTAATCTTTAGGAGCATTACCTCATATTAAAAAAATATAAAAAAAAACAAAACAAAAAAAAAATAAGAAAAATCAATATATTTAGAAAATTTATATGACTAAACCAGATAATTAAACCAAATAATTATCTGCCCACGAATTAACACTCTCCTCAAGAACAATTCTGCCCACCTTGAAACACCTTCACAGTACAATAGGAAGTTTTCCTCCCCCCAACCAAGCCAAAAAAAAAAAAAAAAAAAAAAAAAAAATGGATGGTAAAGTCAATTAAGGATTTGAAAATGATAGATAATATAATATGAATGAGAACGTGTAAAACAACATAGGAAAATTTCATTTTTCAGTTTACTTTCATCATACTTCGTATTATCTTCATGCAAGTAGAAAAAGGGATACCATAAAATCTGACCATTTAACTTTCTAATGCATGCAAAATTCACTATTTCCCTTCAAGTGGAATTTTCTGAGTCTGTACTTGACCAGACTTTACACTTACTTTATCCAAACTACTATTTTTTATAAAAATGGACACAGAAAATATCACGTTTCACATTATAGTGTTTCGGAAAATCCATGACAAAAATACTTTTAACCAAATGCATTACATCACATATTGTACAGTAATAAATTCATTCATAGGCAAAATGCAGAAATGCAGAAATGCAGAAGGGCTCTTTTTAAACCACACAAAGGAGAAGAAGCTCAAAAGGACATCGGGCACAAGAAGCAGTGTAGCATGGTACATCAAATGGAAAGAGGAGACAAGGGGAAGAAGCATCGACAAAATTTACAGGGACACCTCTACTTTTGCACGGAGGATAGCCACAACAATGGGAATGATGACATTTTGGCTGGATATAGAAATAACATGCAGCCCTATTACCTCCTACAGTTTCCACTAGAGAAGAAATGCAGTTATGGTTTGTCATTTACAGGGCGAGCGACCAATAAGTCGGCATTGGTCTGGAAGCAAGGAACAAATGAGCTGACCATTCACAGGGAAAAGTTCACCATCAATACCACAGCCACTATGAGTGTGCTTTCCAGGTTTGACCTTCACTGATTTCACCTGCGAACCATGAAATTCTAGTCAGATTGGTAGAAAGTAGTTTAGTTCCCTGATTTATATGTGACCATAGCTGAGGCATCAAAAGTAGACAAATATCATCCACCAAACTACCATATACAAAATTAAATCAATATAACGCTGGCATATTTCACAAGATTATAGTAGAGAAATTCAATAAGGAAATTTTTAAATAAGCCAAGGATGACTTGACTTGTGCAGTTAGATACATTACTCAAGAAGGACATAAATATATTGACTCATAATCCTCAATATCTTCAGTCATGGTGAAAAAATTTCGGGAGGGAAGTTAGAAAGTCAAGGAGCTTTTTACCTTGACATAGTCAACATATGGCAGTGAAAGGTGTCGACCCATTTGCAAAAGCAAGAAAAATCTTAACAGCCTAAATCTTCCACTTCCATGAACCAACAATAAATCTAATGTATTATCATCATGTTCAGCTCTAGGTGCTACCACCTGTGAACTCAAACTCTGAACAGTTTTACAAGAGTGGTTGCAAACAAGAACACCAAGAAAATGTCCTTTCCTGACCACCCATTTATCTTCAGATTTTGAGGCAATTTCCTTCTTTACAGAAGGTTCAGTATCATCTGACAGTGCAGGCAGTTCTAAAGAATTTTTTGTATTCCAGGTTGGTTCAGTATCCCATCTAGGCTCAGCATCCCAAATTGGACCAGGATCAGATATTGTCGATGAGATATCCTCCTTGTCAGTTGGCGGTGCACTCGCCCAAGAAGATCTAGTAGGATCATTAGTTGCAGTTAATCCTGCCCATCCTTTATCTGCCCTTGACTTTGACCTAGTCCTAGGCCAATTTGGAGTTGCTGAAAGCGGAAGCTGAGGGTGGATAACTTCCGGTTCAGCTGTAGTGTTACTTCTTCCCAGCAGAAAGTCTTTTTGACCTTGGATCTATTGCACGCACAAATTCTGATGGCTCTGAAGTACAGCCTGTAGTATCCATATCTCCCGACATTCTACCAGGGGTCATTATCGAATCAATACTTGATAGGCTGGAAGCTCTGGGAAGGCCCTCCTTGCTGGACCTCCTCATTATATCTGTGTACAGGTCTGCCATATCAATCACTTCCTGATTGGCAGAGCCTTTATCTTCTCCAGTTTCCTCCTTTGAAGCTAATAGATATTCTACTTCATAAGTGTACTTTGGCAAGCAAAAGAATTTCAGGAAACCAGCAACAAAATAACGTAAAGGACCAAATCGTTTCTGATATCTCTCAGAAAGTTCCAGAACTGCAAAATAGTCCACCAACATGGATAGGATAAGAGGAAAAAAAAATGTCTGATGTTGGCAACAACTAAAATTGGACGACAGAATGATAGGAGTACTAAGAAACTAAACAGAAGAGCATATGCAGAAGGAACAAAAGGACATGCATGAATCATACTGGTAAAATATAACAAATTGATGCCCCCTGTACAGATATCATGACTTTCATAGCTGCTAAAACTGAAAAAAAAATAAATAAATTGAAATAACCTACGCCACCCCAAAAGCCAAAGCAACCACCCATCCCAAAAGATAAGGGAGGAATAATGTAGCCACCAAATCGCAGGACAACTTGTTACAGACAATTTTAATGACTAAAACTTCAAGAATATTGAGATATAAGACTAGTCATATGGCCAAACTACTGAGGTATATAAAATATTGCATCCTAAATAGTAAATAGATCATGTAAAATAGGAACCTAGAGAGTAACCATAAATTAAAAAATAAAATTAAATAATCTTGTTAGCCACTAGAGATTAAAATAGAGAGAAATAAGACATGCGTAGAAGTGAATGTTTCAAACACCCTATGCATGAATTTCATGACTGAAGAAACCTGAAAACAAAGCAACCATCAGGGTGTAAATGACCAACCAAGTCAAAAGGAATCAGTTAAGAGTAAATGTAGTCAGATTACCATCACTAATGAAACCAAAGTATGTGACAGTCGAGCCAAAGTGAATAATGCCACTTTGAATCCACTCAACAGCAAAAACATCAGTAGCTGTCAGACCGCCCTAAGAAAAGCAAAAGAGCACATATGTTAGTAAAAAATAACAGAATGTGGTCACTGGATCTTGCAAGCAAAAGCTGAAACATGCTAGCAAGGCTTCTCTTGATTTAAAAGTCAAAGAAGCCATATATTTAATTTCCTAGTTATCGGAAAATAGGTCGGGAAACCTATAAAATGCTGTTACTTAACAAACGTTTTTGAATTCCTCAATCAACCTTTTACAGAAACATTAAGGTGATGATTATATTACTGGTAATTCTGTGAAACATTCAAATAGTGAGCCAGAATTAGATCGCAATATGTTAAACACAGTTTTGGAGAAAAGTGAGAACAATGTTTACATCACATCATTATGAGTCAGGTTTTGGTTTACATTGAAAACACAAACAATATATGTCCTGAACAATATACCATTTCATCCAAAATACAGTTGAAAATAATCATACCAGATGCAGGACGTGGGATTGATCATTTTTATAATTACTTTTTATTCAGCTTTTGGTATTATTATGATTATGTTTCCAATATTCCTTAGAACTCCTACAAGTCTTCTAGTTTTTAACTTGTTTTAGGATTTAGTTTTTATCTAACTTTATTATTCTATTAGATTTCAGTTTTCTATTCTACTTAGGTTTAGGGTTTAAAGATCCTATTTTAAAAGCATACTTGTTTTAATTGCAGAGAAATTCTCTTGCAACAAGCCAAAGTTTGGCTTCTTTCTTCCTTTTTCCTGTTTAACTATATCATCCTGCACCAAAATTGGTATTAGAGCAAAGGTTTTGGTAGTTGTTGCCGAAGTTTTCCGTTCATTCCCACAGCTAACAAGGTAGAGAAGTCTTGGAGAACAAGGAAGCAAGGTTGATATATTACATAAGCAAAGGACAATTGAATGGCTCTCAGAGAAATTCAAAACCTACAGTGAAGGGATCATGCAGTAATCTAGAATGGAGTTACCAAAAGGAACTTAGACTGGAAGGTAGCTTTAAGGATGAAATAGAAGATATTATGGAAAACTCATTCTCTAATCCCGTGAATCATGATCAGCCGGAGCACCCTATTATGGAGCAATTAGTAAGGGCATCAAGTTTGCATAACAAAGATGCAGAAGATTTTCATTATTGGGAAGCTAATTTGAAGAAAGTTGAAGTTGAATTAAAGTACTTAACTTTTTGGTCTCATGAACTTACGAACCAAGATAACTATGATTGAAATGCATTGGAAGTTAGTCTCAACTTAAGAGTTTTGGTGACTATGGCGGGACTACTTTTGAATCACAATATTATTCTTGAAAAAGTTGATTGTGGAGTTTACATTAACAGCGGGTCACCAAGCAATTTTACTCATCGTTTCAAATATATCAATGGAGAATATAAGTGGACTGTTGGGATAATCACCTCTGAGGTACTGGGTTGAAAAGATGGTTGCTTTATTTCGATATTCAGATCAAGTAGAATATGACAAGCAGAGTTGGGATCCCATAAAGCGATCAACTAGAGACAAAGAAAATTACTGTTACCAGAGGTCTCAGTCAAAGGAGATGGAGAATGCAAATAGAAGTTCAAGTGATGCATACAAGGAAGCTATTGCTCATCTTGAGGAATTTAAAAAAACATCTGTGGAAGCAAAAATGGCTCTTCACCAGAGTAATATGATCTTGAACACCCTGATATGGGGCTTCTTAGAACACTGAATTCTAGCATCAAACAAAATACAGCTATTATTAAGAAACTGAAGCAAATTAATAAAGATCATCAAGTAAAAAGTTTTTAGTAGATTAATTAGTGAACCAGTTACTGCTATTTGTGATGCAAAGCTCTGAGCTGCAGACGTACAAGTTAATGTTCAGACCTGCTCATTGCTTCATCAAAGGTACAAAGATTTCTCTCCAAGTCTGGTTCTATGTCTAGTGAAAATATTCTTTCCTGGAAAGTCTGCTGAAGATCCAGACACAAACAAGAGTTTGAAGGTCATGAAGAAGCTAGTATGTTAAGATGGAATAGAGCAGAAACAATGTTTGAAGACGATGAGCGTTTTAAGGCTGTGGAAAAAGGGGCAGGTAGTCAGGATCTCTTTAGGAATTAATTGGTTGATCTGCAAAAGGAGAGAGCTAAGGATAGGAGTATAGTCAAAACAGGGTAGGGTAAAGGCAACTCCTGGAAACGTGTGGATTCATCAAGGTGGGTAGCCAGTGGAGGAAAGTACTGGGTCTCCTGGAAGATGATGACAAGATGTTCATGCCTTGAGAAAATTGATTGATTGGAAGTTTATCAGGAATACATTCATGATTTAGTGGAGGAAGAAGAGCAGAAGAGAAAAAAGAAAAGGAAAAACTAAGACAGCTCGAGCATAAAAGTCAAGATGCATTTCACAAAATGATGAAAATTTTTGCAGGCACACTCACGGCTAAACTTACTGGCTTGACACTACTGTCTGATTAAGAATTCTGATGTTTATCAGGCTGTTGCATCAAACATTTCAGGTTCTACACTGGTGGATTTGTTTGAGGATGTCTCAGAAGAACTAGATAAACAATATCATGAAGACAGCTCGTGTAAAAGATGCACTGGAGAAAGATCACTGTCGTTTGAAATCTTCAAATCCTCTATTGAGGAGAGCATCTCTGTAGTATCAGATATTAATTCAGAGCTGGTATTTGAGGATTTACTGGAGAAAACTAAAGAGAAGAGGAAAGAAGGATTGAGGAAGGAAGAAATGGACAGTACAAACATAGATGTGACAAATGACCATGACCACAAATAGGAGAAGAAACGTGAAAAGGATAAAGCAAAAAACATCAGAATCGACATCCCAGTGCAGCTTACGATGGGAGTTCTGATAATAATGATGCCAAGAGAGTTAATGAACTCTTATATGACACTCCTAATAGCTCAGCAAAGTTAAGTAACAAAATATGAAATGGTGGCAAAAGTGAAAGATGCCTTCTTAGTTGGAGATTGTATTGATGTCAAATTGATCAGTGTCGGATATTATAGTCTTAAAAGAAATAAAGGACAGTGGAGTTTAATGAGACAGCAAATTGATCATGGAGAACATCAGATAAGAAAAAGGGAAACTTGAGGAAGAGCTCTTTTTAATTGGAGGAGAGTTGATGCAGGACAACATGTGTTTCATCATTTTGAAAGTTACTAGCAGTAGTACCTTATTCAGCTTTTGAGCATTATTATGATTATGTTTCCTATATGCTTTAGAACTCCTACAAGTCTTAGTTTTATTTTGTTTGAGGATTTACTTATTATTTAGTTTTATTATTCTATAAGGTTTTAGTTTTCTATTCTACATAGATTTGGGGTTGCAAGATCCTACTTAAAGAGCCATACTTTGTTTTAGATAGAACAACATTTTTTTAATACAATCATAATATATTTCAATTGCAGAGTAATTCTCTAGCAACAAGCCAAATTTAGGCTTCTTTCTTCCGTTTTCCTGTTTAAATATATATTACACTGCAACACTACCTTCAACTTGACCTTATCTCTATGAATTTTCACATGACTCTTAGTAAGTCTGAGACAGCTCTGTTGCACTAATCTAAGTATTGTCTGCATATATGGCCTCCTTATTCTTTCAAAATACACAATTAACCTGCAATGAATTCTTTGCTCGTGTTACTATTGCTGACTATTTTCACTTCATGGGTGTTAAAATTCTATGTTGGAACTTGTTTCTTCTCTATCAATGAAAATGCTTCTTAACTTCCACAGCAGCTATGAAGTAGCAAGTGATCCTCAGACTTGCCATTCAATTATAGCAAACTATGTTCATGACTCGCAAGCACTAATAAACATTTCACAGCTTCTTTTGATCATGAGTTAAGTAAAGGTAGCTCCCCTCTTCCCCACACCCTTAGCTGAACAAAAACAATTCAAACTTTATAGAAGCAAATAGTTCTGTATTAATACCTATAGAAGCAAATAACTTTATATGAATCAGTAACCTAAGAAATTAAAATAAAATTAATTTTACAGAAGAAATGACAAATACCTTGTACATTAATACCTACATTGAATGGAAGTCTCCTTAAAATTCTAAGGGAACTAAATAATATAGAAGGATAATTTTGAACAAAATTATGCACAGGTTGCAACTTATGTTTAAGAGTAAATAGAACCCTAATCTTGAAATCAATAGATAAGTATTATTGGTTCTTGAATTTTGTGTTTGATTAAACCATGTTAAAGCTCAATATATTTATCCAACATTCATTCAAATGAACTTTAAGTTCATTTACAGCTCTTGGCAAGCTAAAGAGAAAGTTAATATGCTCACAACTTAAATAAGAGAAAATTACCTTAACTATAGCTATGGCTGCAGAGACTGGATCTCTAACTCCAAGAACAGTCCACACCAAAGAATTGTCAGAACCAGCTGGTATAATGCCAATGGGTACGGAAATTGCTTCTTTTTGGTTGTCTCTACTAAGTAAACCATTTAAAACCTGCAGGCCAGACCAATTTCCACAAATAAATTTTCCTTGAAGGGTAGCTTGATGAATAGCTTTAAATATATTTACTGTGTGAATAGAATGAGGAGGCAGCTCAAGAAAATGTAGTAAATGAAATAAATAAATTCACCAAAATTTTCAAATGAAATTCACCCATAGGAATAGAATGATAAGGTAGCTGCCAAACAAATTCATAGAGAATTCAAAATAAATTGCTAATTGCATAAAGAGCATCATATTTCTTAAAGTTAACTGCTCACAGTTATCATGAATTCCAATAAAAGTCCAGTAATACCAATACCAACAGTCTAACAGAACCACAATAAACTTGTTCTGCAAATGCACATCAGTAGAGAAAAGATAGTGTGCAAGGTCTGAATGAAAGCCATTACACCCAATGGACAACAGGATGATATTCAAAATTGTATGACAAAGAAATAATGGTAGCATCATAAATGGATTAAGAGACAGGGTAATTATATTCAATAGCCAAAGGACATTAATGGTACTGCTCCAATTTAGTATGGTAAATTATATGGAAATTATTGCATGAAAACAGATCCAAAGATCTGTATCTACAGATTGTTTACATACACCTCTTGATCACATATGTGAATGCTTCCAAATGATTTTGAAATTGATATAATAATCAGATATCTTATCCCTAGGGTACATAACTTGAAACAATTTCATTCTTGAATTTTAATCTCTAACCAATTTTTACTGCATTGCAAGATTCA
Organism: Cynanchum wilfordii; assembly: GCA_025388415.1. NCBI lineage: Eukaryota > Viridiplantae > Streptophyta > Magnoliopsida > Gentianales > Apocynaceae > Cynanchum > Cynanchum wilfordii. Next base: position 137,139 of record JAHSUH010000272.1, on the reverse strand, counting down.
GATTTGATATTAATCCGAGTGTGCTATAAGAAAAGAGATCCTTGAAAGTTGTTAAAGAGGTGCAAAACTACTGAATCAAAGGAGATCAAAAAGATCAACCTACTGGTGATTTGACAATACGAAAAGGAAAATATTTAAGTAACATAGAAAGAAAAGGTTATTGGTTGAGGGATGCATTATAGGATGATGGTAATTACAGAAGAATGTATTTGCAACACAGCTATAGAGAGAAGTACATCCAACCAGGCATTTCATCACAATCATAAAGCAGAGGTACATCTAAACCATACAGGTTTAACTTAAAAAGATTCTATGAAAAGAATATACCGAGATGTTGCTTTCACTGGAATGCACATTTTTTAACCTACACTACATGTCAGATCTAAGTGACTGAACCCTAAACATAAAAAAATTTGGCACCCAAAAACTAACCTATATATCAAAGAGGACTCTGATAGGCACTACAAGTTAAGGGCTTCTGATTTCACAACATCCAAGCTGGCATCAGGAAGTTTCACTATTTCCTTTCAACAACAAAAACATCTTCAACAATGCTTAATCTATTCAACAGTAATTCTATACACCCTGAACCAGAACTGATATCCTCTTTTGTCTTGATAGAAAAATTAAAAAGAGACTTAGATCATAGGTAAGTTAGGGCAGTTCCTAACTAGAGTGGTTAGTGGTGAGACCCATTTGTGGTTTGGAATATGAATCCCTCAGTTAAGAGGGCTATTTGCAGAATGTTACAGGGAAATATGTGTATTTTACAAAAAAATAAATAATAAAATAAAATATATGATCAATTTCGAGACAATTGGATTATTAAAGATTTCATGCTCTCTAAATCTGTTGAAAATATAGATCCAAAACAAGAAGAATAAATATACATGTGCACTTGCACAATAACTTTGGATAGAGTAAAAAAACTATTATTTTGAGTAGAACAATAGACAGATTTTTTTTTAACAAATAATTTGATTGTAGTAGGTCTCATATATTAACAAATATAGTTCTTAAGTAGGAAATGTTGGAACTTTAAATAAGGCTATTTAAGAATTTATATTAAACTGTGCAATGTGAGAACCTGTCTCTCGTTTTTTTTTTTTTTTTTTTTTTGGGGGCAGGGGATGAAGTTTTTGGGGTATGATTTCCAAATGAAAATTTTGTGGACAAAATCCTACTCCAAATGCACCCAGGTTTCATTACTATTATTTATTCTTACCAAGTAGGAACTAGATTTAAATTAAACTTGGGGATAAGTTTTATACTGTCAACTCATTTGGATTGTTAAGTGTGGAAGAGAAATAAATTTCTCGTTAATGCATTGGCATTTCCTCCACTCCCCAAAACAAATCTTTAGGAGGCATCAAGGAGGTAAAGAATATAATTGACAGTATAAAACTTATTTTGACCTTTAAAAACTAAACTATAAGAGAGAGCTGGGGCTAAAAATGTAATATAAATATTTCTATCTCCTCAATCCTCCCTCTTCACCTCCTCTCTCCTCATGCCAGACAATACATGAAGTGGATGACATGCCCTCACCTTTTCCATGAACTAAATTTAGCAGTACTTTGGCGGGAGAATGGTGGATGTGCAGACCCAACCAAAAGTTGCTGAATGGACTACGCATTGACCTTTCTACGGAAAAGCCCCAATGTTCTGGCCAACAGATCACAATTATAGAGATAGTTTTCAATATTGTTTCAAATATTTTCTTAGAAAACAACCAAATCTTAAGGTGTGTAGCCTAGGATCTTTAATCTCTTACTCTGAAGCTGCACAGTTTTAGTTGATATTATCTTCCTCTACCAGATTTTTTTGCATTGAAAAGAAATGACCTCAAAATCAACTCAATTTTGACATTGAATAACTGAATCCTACATAGAGCTGTTACAAAATAAATAAACAAATATATATATATATATATATATATATATCAGAACCAACAAGCTGGATTTTTAAATTCGCTAATTGCCTTCCTATCTAGAGCTGTTTCTAGAAAGAAAAAAAATACACGGATCAACAACCTAGAACAAAACGACTCCAAGGATAAAAAAACTATATGAGAAAGGAACTTAAACTCAGAGAAACTTAAAGGCATCTTTAACCACAAAAGGCTGCATGTTGACTACAATTAAATGGAAAGAATTAACTATTATACAAGCCAAAATATTGATAAACAACTAAACATATCCTGAACTCTAAAGTTATCCTATCCTATTACTCTTGGTATTCAGCATCAAAAATTCCCCACCATTGGGGTAAATCTCAGGTAATACTGGAGGTTTCCAATCTTTCCCTTAATATCTACAGATCAATTATGAGGATTCCCAAAAAAAAAAGATTTTCTATATAAATGCATCTTAATCATGATTCTTAATTTACCAAGAGGATCATTGCTCTAGAAGAAGTGTTTGATCTATAGAGGCAAAACATGCTTCCTAGCCCCAAGGTCAGTTATAGTGTCACTATCTATTGCAGTACAATTCCATACAAATTTCATTTTAATTCTCATATTCACATTACAACTAGAAATTCATGATAATGAGAATTTCCCGTGATGTCCAAGAATTACAATGCCCAGCAAAAAGTAGGCCATGTCTTACATTACTAAGTATATGAACAATTTGATCTAGCTGTTTACATCCAAAGTGATGTACATTTCTTCGCAAACATAACATTTTCCTCTATCTAGAGCCCACATCTACAATTGGACTCCATGCCTTCTCTTTCTGAACTTGACTTTTTCATCAATTAAGGTAACACTAAAACATACCAGAAATCAATTGTGGACATGCTTTCAAGTCGCCAAGTCAGATGTAGATTACTCAATGCATACAATTATAAGTGAACATCCACTGAGTTATTCTCAAAAAAGATTAAGCAACCAATAAAACCTTTAAACATAATATGAAACAGTTCTTACATTGTAAAAATAACCATACAAGTAAACCTTCAAATTATCCAGAATTTATAGACACACATGCCAAAGAAATTCATCAGCCAACTGCTTTCAGCTTGATTGTTCAATCCTCTAACTTTATGCTAATGTTGTAACTAACAAAATAACCCATGAAACATGTATTTTCAATAAACATGGCAGAAAAAAATAGCATAGATGCATCATGCCAAAACCTTCTTTGGTGTCACAGAAAAATAACTAAAGGAAAATGTGATAATTTAATAATCATGTAATATAGAAGAATGAAAAATCAAAAAGAAGAAAAAGAGCAAAACTAAGAACCCACCAACATTTAAATATAATAACAAAAGAATATAGGAATTCACTGACCTCATTTACTATACCATCACCCCCAACACATATAATGCCTGAAATAAGTATACAATCAAAATAAACAAGTTAAAGTTAGGTAACAAAGTACGTGAACTGAACAAGACACAAACAAGAGAGAGTGTAAAGACAGAAATACCATCAGGGCAAGAACTGAAGTCGACTGTTGATGCAAGCTTTCTAGCATGACCAGCAGAATTTGTTTTTACTACTTCCAACTGAAATCCAGCAAGCTGTTGATTTATAAAAGACAGGTATTAGATATGCAGAAGCAAAATGTAATAACATAATTTTAAAATAAACAAATCTGGAAAAAAAAATGCTATTTAATTGGACAATCATCAAAATGCTCCAAAGAAAAGTAGCAAGATGCAATTATGATCATCAATTAATCACACGGCTTGAAATGCCAAAACATATATTTACCAAAATATGAATGCACCACCAACCACTCACTTTTTCTTTTTTCCTTTTTTTTTTTTTTTTTTTTTTTTTTTTGGGGTTTTTTTTTCTCATAATAGATTTTTTCAAAACTTACATGATAAAATAAAAAGATAAACATTATAAACATGAAAAAGAAATTCAAGAAAAAGGATGAAGCATCCCAAGAAAAAATGCTCATGCAAAAAGAGATGATAGAAAAATAACACCATGCAAAAAAGTAGCTCAATAAACATAAACTGATTTAAATCCCGTATTCCTGTTCATAATGTACAAAAAGTTGACAACTAAGTTACACTGGCATTAGAATTCTGTCTCACTACAAATCACAAAAATTTCTCAGCATGGAACAATATTCAGGACACACCCACTACTCATCCACCAAAGTGAAGAACTAAAAAAATTTCATTCATGCGCAACAATGAAAAAGAGGGTACTTGAGGCATTATTAAGTATACTTCAGGAGGTTTACTGTTTTGGGTACTAAAGTTATGAAATCCTAAACATGAACTTTGCAAAATAAATAACTCTTGCCGTAGAAAAAGAGTGAGAAATTATTAACTCATAAGATTTTATAAATCTATCTTTCTGTACTTTTTCTCTTCATTACTAATGCAGACCATTAAGGTTCTAAAAACTGGGTAAAATCTAGCAACAGCAGTAACTCATGACTCTAAAATGTACTTTTAGCCTAGTTCTTGAGTAAAGGAAGTATTCGGATAACAAAAAATATATATATATATATTTTTTTTTTCAAGAGTTAAGTTTATTTTTTTGGAGAAAAAAAAATTAAAAAATATAAATAAATTAAAATAATGATAAACGTGCTTTTCCGGAGTTGTTTAGTTAAGGATTTATTGATAAGTATATTATTCAAATGTTTGCCCTATTTGACGTTTTGATTTCTTCTTCACTACTAGAATTTTCTCTTTTTTAGATTTTTTGTTAAATAATTTTGATAGAAATGATAGATGAGATATTTTGGTTAGATGAAATAGATACTTTTCTAAAACTAGAATTGTGAGACAACTTTTTCCATTTAAAGTATTGTCCAATCCAGTACGCGAGAGAAAGAAAAAAAAATCAATCCAAATGTAGACTAAATCTTATTTATAGAATATTGAACTTGATTCAGTTTCCTGAGGCTTTAGCTAAACTCAGTTGCCTGAGGCTTTAGCTAAACTCAGTTGCCTGAGGCTTTAGCTAAACTCAGTTGCCTGAGGCATTAGTATGAATATCTACTTAAATCAGTTGTACTTAGAGCTCAATGTTATTTAAGTAATTTTAGGAGACCATAGTTATTGAATGTAGGAATTTAAATTGTGCTATGCTATGAGTTTGGTTGACTTTATAGTCTTTGTTATAAAGATTACAAAATTGTTAGTCTCTATGAGTTTTTCTAGTGCAGTTTAGTCTCTAAGCCTATAAATGATGAGTAGTTCATATATTAGATAAGGTTATTCGAGTCTAATAAATATTTCTGCAACTTTTGCTCAGTTATTTAGGTTTAAAAATCTAGCAAAAGAGTGTGATAAGTTAAGGTCCCAGATGTGATTCCTGGGGTTTGTACCTCATCCTAGCAAGATGATGAAATAACTATCTTTACTCCTCCATTCTTGTGTATTGTTATTTAGCAACAATCATAATCAAGCTTCTACAACAAAATCCTTTCAGATTCTCTGCTTTGCTATACGATAAAGATATCCTTCAATTTAACCACTATATTCAACCTAATTTTCCCAGATAAAAACATTGCAGAACATGGTGTGGCTTGAGGGAGAAACATTGGCAAGCTTGTCCTGCATCAACTTATCTAATATATTGGACTTAATTATCAATCATCATATAGTTTTCACAAGTAATTAACAGATTACTTGTTCAGAAGATTATGAAGTAGAAGATATCAGCAAGTTTACCTTAAATATTGGTTCAACCAATCCATGGAAAACTTTAGTTGAGCGACCGCGTCCAGACCGAGGGTTTAAAATCACAAGCATTCTTGGGGGACTTTTGCATTTTATGTATGATTCAGGAGGAAATTCATTAAGAACCAAATCTGTTGTTTGCTTAAGAGGATGAGGTAAGCAATTCACATAACACTGCTGATCTGCAAATGCACTAACCCATTGAATGGCTTCATCCACAGTAGATGCTAAAAATCGAAAGTCTTTACGACTTCTCCCACTTTTCACAAAGCAAGAAAGACCGCAAGAGGCTTTTCTATATGGATAAGCATGCACTGTAAAATGTCGAAGGCCAGAATAATATGAAACCTGCCAAGTTGAACTTTAAATAAGTATCTCATTAAGTTACCAGAAACAGTTTTCCTTCAAAGAGGAAGGCTAAGATTCATGGTATAAAGGATATGCTCACCGAAACCACATCTCCAAGGCGCAACATTTGAGTACCCCAAACCAAAGCTTTGCTGGACAGCTTAGCATCAACAGCATCATGGCTCTCAGTTTCTGACGGCACATTAGTATTTTTGCTTGATTTTCTCTTATCATGAACCAGTTTTGCAGAATACACTTCATACCCTAATAAGTCAGACTGCTCATCTCCAATATCAATCCTATGTTCCTCTCTTGTACCTTTCTTAGGATCATTATTGCTTACACTGCTATTACCACGCGAAGAAGCCTTTCCTCTATTGCGTTTTTCTGGGAAAACAATTGGAGATGTCTGCTGCCCCGTTGCTATTTGAGAACATAGACCCAACCGACGAAGAGAATGCTGAGGAGTAAGTCTCAAAGAACTATTCTTGGAAAGACTTGCTGTCTTCTGCATGTTTCTTCTACCTAAAGATTGCTAGCCAAAATATTCTCTAAAGGTCCAAAGAGTGGAAGATACAGAATAGAGATGAAGTCTCATCATAATACTGCTGTCTGCAAACATTATAGCAAATATGATAAATCTTAAAAGTTATGAAAAGGAGTTTTTATTTGGACTGCAAATAATTAACAACGAGACTTCTTTTCTGCAAAAGAGATTCACATTTCAACAACCTGATAGAGTATAGGGACAACCAGTAGATAAAATAATGTTCTCCCCATACCTGTTTTGTAGATTGTTCTTATTCTGAGTGAGGTAGTGACATAATCCTTGAAAGGACATTGATGCTATGTTCAGTAAATTATTTTCGTTTTCTGTAGAAAAGTTTGTCACTAATAGCAAGATCTTGGAATGTTATTCTAGTGGAACATATAATCTAAAATTTTTAGGCATTTTAGATTCCATGAGCAGCAAGCCTTAATAAGTTCAGAAGAAGAACAGAAAATTGATACCATCAACCACTGCTCCTTTAAAGTTTATTTCTTCTTCAATGTAAACTAGCCAAATCAGAAAGAAATTAATAGTGAAATAATGAAATTATGAGTTCCAAATTCTTAAGATTTCAATTAGATTCACAAAAGTTGTGCCAACTCATAATCACCCCATGGCAATGGAATTCTGTTGTAACTTACAACAACAAATAACAAGGGAAACGGGTCTTAAATAACTAACTGGATTCAAGATGGCAATGAATTACAGGGTTAACCAGACCTTTTACAAAGACCACCGCCAAAAATAAAGGAGTTTCAACACAGTAAAAAATCAGAATTCTTGCAGCTTTTTGAAGCCCTGGAAAGACATAACAGAGTTATGGAACACAGTAACCAGATATATGTATATATATAGACACAACTCAACCTACAACCATATAAATGAACAAAGGGAAAACTCTACTTGTTAAAAAATCTCATCTTTGCTAATTTACGTCAATAGACTCTCAGTATTAAGCAGTAAAGGTACCCGTGGAAGCAAGGATTGACCATTTTCCATATCCGAATAAAAATGTTAACTACCTACTAAACTTCTAAAGGCCAACTAATTGTGTACGTACAAATGGGAACAGTAAACTGACGAAATGTAATAATCATTTTCCCAGCCCAATTCACATTTCATCCGATACCTGGCCTTGAACCTCAACATAGAAATTTGGTCATCGATTTTCCGCAAAGAAACGTAGTTGATCATGTACTTTTCCATATGAATTAGCTAAAAAGCAGGAACTTTTTCATTACTACTAGACAAAATTCCACAACTAGAAATCCCAAAATTGAAGATCTTCTTCACTGCATCCAGAATACAAATACTCGAAATTAAACCTAATCAGAATACAAACGGAAAGGTAACATTTAAATACAAAAATTAGCAAACGGGCAAATAATCCTGCGATTCATAATCTAAAGTATGAGCATAAAACTACGTCTACTGACCTTCAAAGTGATTGAATTTGCGAACAAGGTGTAGGAAAATGGTTAAGGGAGGTAAGATAAGTGGTAGAAAGGGCGGCGGAGGGCGGAGATCAGTTCAGGTCGGGAGGTGGAAAGGTGGGGGTGGTTGGATAGGTGATTGGAACAAAGGGACCGAGATCAGCGAACAGAGACACGCTGTCAGTCATTTTTTTCATTTTTGGATATTCCTTTCAGGGATGGAAAATTGCATCACACAAGTTAAATGTCATTTAGGTCCCTCGAAAATAAAGTTATTGCCGATTTTACCCTTCTAAGTGGGTTTACAGTTTTCTGTCTTCCCCAAACTTTAAAAGTTAAAGCCAATATATTTATTTCTGAATCTCTTTATCATATAAAATTTTTGATATTTAAGCAAATTATTAAAATTGTGAAACTTCGTCTCACATCGAAAAGATAAGTAAACAGTGTAATTATTCTTTTTGGTGTTGTTCTCGATTGGGTGAGTTTCAAGGATATAAGTAAAAGAATCACTTCATCATTCACATAATTTAGATATATATATATATTATATTTTCAATCCAAATATATTCCCATAGAAGAAAAAATTATTTTAAACTTACACCAAAATAAACACTTTGAAATTAATTTTTTAAAAAATAAATTATATTTTGAATACAAAAGAAGTTATATATTACATACTTTGTTTTTTTAACATACAACAACAAATATTTTTTTAGATTAAAGAAAAATTTTAAAAGAAATTAATTTCATCATAGAGAAAAAATAAAATAAATAATTTATACTTTCTAACCCAAAGCCGGGGGTTTTTTCCCTCCTCGGGCGGATGGTTGAGGGAAAAAAAAAAGAGGGAAGGGTTTTTTTGGGGGGGGGGGGGGTGGGGGTTCGAATTCCACCTCAAAAAAAAAAAAACTTTATTATATGTAATCATATATCTATCTATATCTTTTATATATATATATATATATATATATATATATATATATTAAATATATTGATAGATCTCTTTGCTCACATAAATTTTATCATCATATGTTTCTTTCTTTAGGAGTTTGAGTAAAATACCAAATTTACATTCATATCAAATAGTTTTAAAATCTCAGTTTGGAGAAGATCAACGAGTATATAACAAACCAACAGTATGCAAAGTTGTTGCACTATGGGTAAATGGTGAAAGTCAAGAGGATAGTTTAATTAGGCATATTAAAGTGTACACTAGAGATAATCAAAGTCATTACAATTGAATACTATTATGGTTGTTATGATTCCTTGCAGTATCCTTTGCTCTTTCCTTTTGGGGAATGTGGTTGGCATGAAGGAATTATGAAGTCTAAAGTTTCCAATCAAAAGAAGCAAAAAAGGATCAAATGTAAGTGTTGATCCAAAAGAAGCACCAAGTGCTCATGAGCTACTGCAAATGGAGGAAAATAGTAAGATGTACATAACTTTCCAAGATTTACATGTAAACTTAACTTTCAAATTTCAAAATTTTAAGATTATTTCATATTTACACGTAATCTTAATTTTCTGCTCACTAGCTTGTGAATGAATTGAAGGTCGGATCATGTAAATGATTGAAATTTCAATAGATTGTTCATATAGTATTTGATATCGCTTGAGGTTGCATTTTATTGCCTAAACTCACCTTTAAGTTTCACTATATGTTATTGGTTCTATGCTTAACCCTTTGGACGTTTTTTTTTTTTAAAAAAAAAAAATGGTCTTCTTTAGTGGTAACACGTGTTTAACTCTAAGGCGTATGTGAGGTGGTAATGAGATCTTCTAACTTTAAGTGAGGTTAATGGTTCGAATCTTGACTCATGTATGCAATTGTTTAAAATTTAGGGTTAGAACTTCCTCCCACAAAAGACCAACCCGTCTCGAACGATGATTAATGTGAATGTGGATTGACTTAAATCATGTAAGATATCTTGTACCTTAAGAAAAAAGGAAAAGCAAAGAATCAGAAGAAGAAAGATGAGTCTGAATAAATATAAAATTTATATATTATAGGTTATTATATATTTTAGTCATTATTTATTTCTTATTAAATAATAACATTTGATTTTTGTATTTTCTTAGTCACCTAATAAAATTTAATTAATCTAATTTAAAATAATACTTTCAAATTTTATAATTTTTTTTTTTGAAATTACTTAAAATATTCTTCAAAATTATTATGGCCAAAAATTGATTATTGTGGAATACAAGTGCAATTATGTACAAATTAAGTATCACTAATTAATAATTTATTTTAGCAAAAATAATATGGTTGTATTCTGGAAATAAAATTTTTTTTTTTTAAATTTTTTTTTGGTAATAAGGAGATTTCATATATTAAAGGATTAAAGGATATATATAAGTTTAACCAAGTGGGTTGGCGTAGTGTAGTTGGTTCCTCCCCCCCAAACAAAGAGATTAAAATTCCAATCCCAACTCTTGTGAATGAAAAAAACTCCTTGACCACTTCTACCGACCTTGTCTATGCAAGGTGTCTTTTTTAACCATATGTCATAGTATGATGTTGATTCATAATTTTAGTTTCCTTCAAGTTAATCTTATGCTCTAAATTTGAAAATTTTGTGCTTGATGTATATGTTGTATATGCGCCTTTATATTTTTAAAAAGTTCTCTTATTTTGGGTTCATGAAAAACTCCATTTCTACTTCTTGTGTAAATTTGACATTCTTTTGTATCACGCCATTATAAGTTCATTAATACAAGAATATTATGATATAATGGTAGACCTTCCAAATTCATTTGATAAGCATTTTTTTTTTAAAATTTAAAGATGGAAAGAAAGTTACATTAACATTGCTAAAGTAACACCCACAACAAAAAATTAGATAGTAATTGTTCAAGTTTATGATAAAATTAAGATAATAACATTTGCGAAAAAAACCAAGTTTTAATGAATCTACTTAGTAGATTCAGAAATAAGCACGGAAAAATAATAAAAATATCTTGTAAAATAATTTATTAACTACAAAATTTTAATTAATATATAGGGAACCACAATTATAGTTATGTTATTCAAAAAAATAATAGAGCATTTTGAAGATCGTTTCAAAGTTGGAAAATGATATGAAATCTCAAATGTAAAAGTGAAAGAAACTGATCCTCGATACGCAACAAAACATGGTGAGTTACATTAGATCATCAATTATAACACAACAGTTGAATCAATCATTGAAGATATGCCTCCAATTCTAACCAATGTCTATGAATTTTCAACACTTCGATACCTTTTGGTAGCAAATGGATATAGCACAAAATCTCCTTAAGTTTCATCTTTCTTCATAAAAAATAAATATTATTTAATGAAAATAATTTGTTTTATAAAAATAAAATATTTTAATTAATTTGTTCTATTACATTCTAAGTGTCATGTGGTGCAACAATTATATTATATATATATTTTCTATTGGATAATATAGTTGACCCGGGTCTACGAGCCTATGTTGTCACTATAAATTATGAATACAGAAATATATTCTTATATAATATTATTACATTTATTTTATTTTTTTAATGTGGAACGAAATTTGTAAGAGTTTATTAGATTATGAAGTTCTAAAATTCAAATTTTCTGATAAAATACATGGAAAAATATAATAAAAGCATTTTTATTCTCTTATAGGATTTGTGGGGGTACCCATTAAAGAAAATCCGTGCGAGACTCACAGATCTATAATGTTATGACATAACTTTTATTTTAATAAAAATAGAGAAGAAATTAATATTTTTGTCTCACTTCACCAGTATTTTTCAAATTCTAATTCATTATTTCCCTTGATGAATTAAATTAACTACGTAATTCAGGATACATAAAATATTCTTCTAAATTTTTTTAATCAATAAATTTTTAGTATTTTTATTTAAGAATTTTTTATATTTAATTATTTCTAAAAAAAAAGAAAGTAAAATATACATCATGTAATTTTATTAATATAATGTTAAAACCATATAACTAAAATTATCAACTACTTTGAAACAAACAAAAAAAAAAAACATTATTCACGTTAATTTAATTCTATAACTACTTTTATCAACCTACTCTGGCTTGCATGTAATATTGACACACCAGTATGAATGTCATGATTAAAAAAAAAAAAAAAAAAAAAAAAAATGCATGACATTTGTATATAAAATGTTACGTATATATTACAATTTTAGTAGGAGGGAGAGAGTGAGTGTGTAATAATATACATTTTTGTGTTAAAAATGAGTGACTCTTCGGAAACAGAAGGGAATATTGCAGGAAAGGAGGGAGAGCCTAAAGCAGCAGAAGTTTCTTCTGCTGCAAATGCAAAAGAAGAAGAAGAAGATGATGATAGAACTGGAGCTGGAGAAGAGTTTTCTACTGCAAAACAGTATCTGGAACAGATGATAGAGTGGGAAATAATACATGAGAAGAGGTGGAAAATAAATGAGGAAAAGAAAAAGATACAAGAGTGGTGGAAAAACTGCTTAATGGAAAAAGATGAAAAAAATGATCCCGAACAGATTGAGAGGGGAAAAAAAAAGGGTTGAGGAAGAGAAAAAGGAATTACATGAGTGGTTGAAAAACTACATAAGGAAAAATGATGAACAAGATGAGGATCCGGAACAGATATGCAGTGGGAAATGATACGTGAGAGGTGGAAAAAAATGGATGAGGAAACAAAAAGATTCCTGAGTGAAAAACAAGGACGATGATGATGATCCCAAATAATAACTTTAAGGATAAATATATATATATATATATATAATAACACAGACGTAGGTCTTTAATTATAATACCTTTATATATATAATAGCTTGGGATGACGAGCAAGAGGAGGTAGAAAACTAAACGCTGTTATAAACTATTAGCATATAATATAATATATATATTAGCTTAAGTACTATTAGGATATGTTTTGTATTTCCTAAAGTTAATATATAAATTGCAGTACTTACTAATTATAATTATCTCAGGTTTTATATCTTTTATCTATTGACATATATAGCTAGCTTTTATCTGATATATATATATATATATATATATAACTTTGACATTTAGCACAAAAATAATCAAAATTTTAATTAAGATAAACTCTAAAAGAAAAGAAAATACAAAACAAACAAAAAATAAATAGTATGAAATAAATAATATTTAGAACTATGTTTATATCATATTTTAAATATATTAGATAATTAAATTTTAGCAATTCATAACCTTACTTAAGCTCTCTTATCAGTTCATTTATGTAATCAAAGTTATTATTTTTAAGGACCAAATTCTTCAAATAAAAATAGTTTAGGGACTAAACATGTTAATTTTCATAATATTGATTGATAGCTCCTTTGAAACGAGGAATCTCTTCTATTTTTATTTTTGGTTATGAATCTAAGTTAATCAGCAAAAGAAACCATTTCATCCGAGGGAATTTGGGGCGAAACCTTTCTGATTGTTGGCCCTTTTTTTTTCCCCCTCAGAAGTAGAACAAGGAATTGTAGAGCAAAAAGATGCACGGGAGGCCTAGGAAAGTTCCGACTGAAGAAAAGCAAAAAGAATTAACTGTTAAAGCCCAGAAACTCCGTGCTCTACAATCCCAATTTCTCCAATTTCATCACAGCAAGACGTATGAAGTTTATCGCAATTATTTTTTTAGGGATTGAATCTGTTATTCTAATCTGTTTTACTGTGATTTTTCTTTTGTAGATACACGAAAGAAGCTATTGAGGCTAACACGAAGCTATTGGAATTGAATCCAGAGTATTACACTGCTTGGAATTATAGAAAGCTTGCTGTTGAACACTATCTACGAGGGGAATCGGATGGAAAGACTGATGAGCAGTCTATTAAATCCATTTTGGATGAAGAATTAAGAGTTGTAAGTCTAAACTAGAAGCTTTTAGATCTTATAGTTCATTGGCTAAAGAGTGTTCTTTATAAAATAATCAATTGAATTGGTAATTTAGGAATTTCTTCTATTATCCCTTTTATTAGAGATGGCAGTTTAGTGTATTTTTGTGGGCTATGGATAATTGTTTGTGGTTCAATTTGGGTTAGGTAGAAGAAAGTTGTGAACGTACATTGAGTACATGCATTATTGCTCTTTTTTGTTTACTTCTAGCCATGTTTAAATAGTTAACTTTGTAGGTAGTTTATATTTGATTTTAAAAAAATTGGGGGATGCTTTTTGTTTAGGTGGAGAATGCACTGAGGACAAACTATAAGTCTTATGGAGCTTGGCATCACCGGAAATGGGTACTAAACAAGGGGCATTCTTCAACAGACCGTGAACTGATGCTTGTGAATAAGTTTCAGAAGCAAGATGCTCGTAACTTCCATGCTTGGAATTACAGGAGGTAAAGGCATGGATTTATGCCTAATCTATTGCAGAAAGTTTTAAATTTATTTTTTATATATAATCTTATATTATATGTACTCCTAGATTTGTAACGTCATTGAAGAACATACCAGCTCAGGAGGAATTACAATTTACCACTGATATGATATATACTAACTTTAGCAACTATTCTGCGTGGCATAATCGTAGGTAAGTGCATTCTCTTTACATATTAAAACTTCTGCATTTAGCTTAATATATGGCCATACTCTTGTTTTTTTTTTTTTGCTTGTAGCATTTACTATAGATATAGAGACACAGGAATCTTGATTAAATAAGTTTCTGATGTTATTTTATATCCATACATGTAACTAAGATCATGAATGCAAGTAAAATCATGACCTATTCTGTTCACATAAGGATGAAACTTTGTACTTGTGTATTAGGCATTTATTTTTTCTGTTTGTCTACTTATTCTGGGTGTCATCAGGGGACTTTCCGTGGAGGCCATCTGAAATTTTGAGTAGAAAACTGTTATAGCGTTGGATAACTTGGAAACTTTATAGTTTTTGTTACTGTTATTATCTGATCCAATTTTATGGATCTTTAACAATACAAAAAATTATCAGAACTTTTTTCTTCAGATGTTGCATGATTCATCTTTTGATGTCCATGGTTCAATCCCTCCCTCATCTTTTTCTGAATATCTTAGTAAATTCTTTTGCGCCAAAAGTTTTGCCGCAGTATGTTAGTTTTTTCCTCAAATTTTGGCTTCCATATGTTTGTATGACCAAAGGGTGTTTCTGCAGTATTCTTCTCTCTCACTTGCTAAAGGAGAATGTAGAAGGTTTTTGTCCCAAGGAGAATGTTTTGACAGAAGAATATGAGTTTGTTCGCAGTGCTCTTTTCACAGAGCCAGATGATCAAAGTGGCTGGTTTTATCATCTCTGGCTTTTGAGCCAGACAGTTAAACTGGAACATCTATCTGTTTCTTCATGGCCACCTCACGAATCTAAGTTATACCTCTCAGTTGATGGTTTGCTAGATTGTTCTGCTTTGTCACAAAGTTTATTTTGTAACTCTGTAACTTTTCCACTTATTCTTTACTTTAGTGAAGCTGTTGAAGGTGTTACTTCATCTACAGTATCCGTTGAATGTGATAATGATATGAATGGTGATCTTATTTGGAGACCCATTCAAGTAAATAAATCTGGAAAGGGCCATGTATGGTTGACATATATAAACTTTCCCAATGAGGAAAGGCATCCTTCAAAGGATTACCAAGTGAAGGCTACCGTTGGCTACTCTCCAGGAATTATTTCTTCAAGTGGGGTTTGCTGTAGCCGTCCTTCTTGTATCGAATTTACACTCTCTGTATCCCCTTCTAATTCAAAATATGCCAAAGTGCACCACATGGAGAAGATTAATTGGGTGGAGGAGAACTTCTCTTTGTCTGGAACTCATAATTCTGGCCTTGCAAACTCATTCCATCAGTTAAAAATCAGTGATGATCCGATGGTTTATGAAAAGAATATTGACATTATAGCTGGTGAAATAGCTTATTGTCGGACATTGTCGGAGATGGCCAGGTATGCTATATCATTATCCATTGCTAACAAAAATATATGACTCTGCAAATACTTCTTACATACAGACTTTTCTTTGTTGTAGTAAAATTGGGAAGCTTATCCTAGCTAGATTGTTAATGGCACACGATGCATTAACTTCATGCAATGATGTAAATGATCAAAAGGCATCCCATTACAAAGAAGTCCTTGATTTATATCATGAGCTTATGATATTGGACCCAATGCATTGGCAATATTACAAGGATCACCACAGCTTGGTCTTTCTAAGACAGGTATTTCTCTGCTTACTTTCTAAGATAGGATCTAGATATTGGCTTTACTGTCCTATGGCAAGCATCTTAGAATTCTAAGGCTTTAGGTCCTTTGTTTTGTTATCCGTGTTTATCCAAGCTTTCGCTGTAATTAAATTTCTATATTTGAGCTCTTTCTAGTATTATTCTTGTGATCGTGTATAGTTTGGTACCAGATCTGTGGAGAGCCATAAAATTGTGCCTTGAAAGGCAACAGCCCTAAATATTTCTTGATTTCTGCATTGTATGTTTTTTGCAACCATTATATGTATCATTTTAAGGATTATTTATTTCATTCTAAGTTTGATTTGCAATCCAAGAATTTGTCTTATTATTGTTTTCCGAGTTTTCTTGACATTCTGTTTGCAAATACAGGAGATTTCCAATAAGGAGTCTTTACTAAAATACTGCCATCAATACAGAGATGCATCTTCTCCTACTACCAACAATCATGTATGTATTCGTCTAAATAATCTCTCGATATCAAGGATCGGATGCATTGAGCAGTTGATGTGGGTACAAATGCTGGACCTCAGCTATAATGAACTTCGTTCAATTGAAGGTACATAGATTCAGAGTCCCCTGAAGCTTCTATTCATGTCGATTTTAAGTTTACTAAAATATATGTTACATTTGCGTGCAAAATGAGTTAGTTTCTGGTAAAGAACTCACTGAAAAGACATGATTATTTGTCCGGTGTTAATTAATTTATCTGTTGTGATTATCCATTTTTTAACAGGTTTGGAAGCTTTGCAACTTCTTTGTTGCTTGAACCTTAGCAACAACAAACTTAGCAACTTTTCTGCTCTGGAGCCATTGAAACAACTGAAGTCATTAAAGGTTTTAGATATTTCTTGCAATGAAATCGGAGCACATTCCATTGACACCAAAAGATACTTATTTACATCACCAGTGTCCCATAGTATGAATGGAAACATCTGGGACGACAGTAAAAAAGAATTTGCCATTAGTGATCTGGAGATGACAAATTATTGGGAAGCATTTTCTGTTTTTAGGGGCTTGAACTTGACACAGTTGGATATTAAGGGAAATCCAATTGCAGATGAAAACTTGAAGTTATTCTTCTGTAAGATATTACCCATGTTAAAATGGTTGGATGGAGAAAAGCTGCACTGATCATAAATTCTCTGGGAGCAGTTGCCTTGAAGGTTATTTTTTCCCTGATTTTTCTAAGATTAATGTTCCTTAAACTGAAGATTTTTTCTTTTTTTCTTTAATCATAATTGTGCTATATTTTGCATTCCCAGTTACTATTGATGGTTGCTTTGCAGAAATTATTCTTTTTTTTTTTTTTAAATAATATTTTTCCTAATACTTGTGTTGCAACAAGGATACTGTAAAATTTATCCTTTTATAAAATATATATATATATATATATTTTATTGCAAGATTTTTATAATGCTACCATGAACAGCACAAAGTTCAGCACAAAAGTTGTCATAGAGGAAATCCTTGTTGTATTGCATATTCTTGGTGCTGATAAATTAGAAGTTGGAACTTTTTTTTGGCCTAGAAAAGGCATTAGTATCTTAAGAAAAGTTTATGTCCAATTTTTACTTAATCATCCTGATCTTTGATCACATAGGGGAAAAGGAAGCAACTAGGTGTTATTGATATGACAACTTGCAAAGAAGAGGTGGTAGTACTATAGAATTTATGAAGAATGCATTGGATCAAGCTCTAGACTGCCTTGAAGTGCCTGTTGGTTGTGCCATTGTAGAGGAAGGGGAAGTTATTGCTTCAGGGAAAGACAGGACTACTGAGACATGCAGAGATGGAAGCAATTGATGTCAGTGCCTTTCACAGAGGGAAGTTGCTGAAAAATTCTCCAAGTGTACTCTTTATGTTACTTGTGAACCGTGTATTATTATGTGTGCAGCACAGCCTTATGAATCATTGGTATAAAAAAAGTATACTATGGCTGTGCAGATGATAAATTTGGAGGTTGTGGGTTCAATATTATCGTTACATGCTGCAGGAGATCAGTCAAGAAAGGGTTTCCACTTGCAGTTAAGCAGAAATCTTCTAGTCCACCCTGCTGTTACCGAGTATCACTCAGTTTACTATAAGCTATATATATTATATATACCATTTGATTTCGGTTTGATATTAAGATACTTTGAGTACGTTTTTGCATCAATATGATATGTCATATATCCGGATTTAAGTAACATAGCTTGTGATTTCTGGTATAGGGTGATGGCCTCATTGTGATCTTTGCCCAAATTTTCTGGATACTTGTTACGGTTTCAAAAATTTTCTTTAGTAATAGGATCCCAAAGTCTAGATTTGTAGTTTTACATAATTTATTCATTTTGGCATTCTCTTTTTCCTCTCAAGTAGATTCTCTAACATTCCTTGATTCATATTCTGAGATTTCATCGCCATGAGTATGTATGTATGTATGTATTCAACAGTTTGAAGTTGAATCCGTTAATTGGGATAAATGTACAAAACAGCTCTTGTAAAGCAGGAATATCAGTAGTTACACTTCACTAGTAACTTTCCCTCAGTCCAGAGTACAATAACCAAGTCAATATTGGCATACAATATTAACTCATTCTTCTTGCAGCTCTACTATTTTGAGCTTATAAATCTAACTACACTGAATGTATATTTTAAGACCACATATTTGCTGCATTGTTCTCAACCTAAAAAGCAAGAAATTATCTCTCTTTTTTCAGAGAAATTTAGCTTCATTCCCAAACTGATATTATCACCATCCACCATAATCCATCCAAACAGATACACTCCCATTGGAGTAATAATAATATGAAGCAATATTACTACTACGAACACAACAAACTGATCCAGAGTGTTAATTTATTTGGCTGGATGTTCAGTGCATCCTCGAAAGCCCTTTTGGCTTCTTCATTCATTCATTCCTTTCTTTAGATAACATTCACCTTTCAGCCGAACAGATTCAACGAGGTCCTCGATAGCCGAGTCAACTCGGTCCTCTTGTAGTTGTACAACGCATCCCCTCTCTCATCCCCTGACAGCGACTTCTTCAGCTCAGGCGACAAGGCATCGTTGTGATGCTAATGGACCGGGAATTCGCCGTGACCTGCTAAGCCTGGAGGAGGGAGTATGCTTATTTGGACCACTTATTTTAGGTTTCAGTCAGTTAAAAATAAAAAAATTTAAAATGGGTTAATGAATTTTTTTGGTGTTATCTTTAAAATTTTTTTTATCAATAGAAATTATTCACGTCGAATGTTGGTGGAAGGAGTGGTAGAGTCCCCACAACTTCCAAGTTGGGAGATCGACACCCCCTCCCCCATGTATCAAAAAAAAAAAAAAATATTCACGTAAATCTTTTATGCACTCAATTATTTGCAAATTATTACCTACCCCTTAACATATATCAACCTTTAAACTTTTAAAGAGTTCGTTAGAGGAATATATATATATATTATAACGTTGTAAAAGTACAATTAATTAAAAAGAAACTTAATAATAATAAGAGCCATACCATTTAATGAATAACAATTGTAAGTATGAGCTTACAAAAGAAAAAAAAAAAAAAAAAATTTGTAAGTATGAATAATCTCATCATGAACTTTAGCCAGCATTCCACCAAAAAAACTTTAGCCAGCAAAATATTGTTAGCCAAAAAAAAAAAAAATAATAATAATAATAATAATAAATAAGGGAGAGGTAAGTGAGCAAAAGATTCACTAAAACTAGAAAAAATAAAGTATAAAAATAGAATATAATAATAAGAAGAAGAAAGGAAAAAACAGTTATTGAGAATTAAAAGTCCCTTTCATGTACATAAACTTTTGAATTCGAAACATAATAAATACTAAATTTTTTTTTTTTTAAAAAAAAACATAAACTTTTACCATTTTTAATACGTAATCTATTAACTGTTCCAACACCCTAATTTTATAAAATTTCTTGATCATAAGTAACGGGACAAATAAATATAATAAATAATAATAATAACTATAAAGAGTGATTAACATAAAATGAGAAAAAAGGTCACTTATTAAAGAAATATTAAGAACGCTGCATTAAAATTTTCATTATTGCTATACATCATTACCCAAATATGCGTGCAAATACTCAAAATCCCCATCCCATCACCAACTATAAGAAAGAATAGTTCAAATGTCGAATTTTTACACTAGTTCTGCAGTTGAATTTTCAAGATACTTTTGCAGTAACATAATTATCCATGAAGTCCTATAGAACAACAAACTATTCATAGATTTGTGAAACAATGAGACTCGAAAGTCCTATAGAACAACAACCGCTATCGCACTTCATCAAAAACAAAAGTATTGTGCAGTAAGAACTCAGGAAGCACAGTTAGCAAATCACAGCAAATCAGACATCTTCAAGTTCATCATTTTGGCATGTGTAGAGAGAACTAGGATCAGCTTGTCCACCTCCAAAACGTAATGACCATTATGATTGTGATTATCATACCAGCATATTTAATCCATCTATCAATACGGTTACGCCTTTCAATAAGTCTCAACACAGAATTTGACAGTCCCAGCCTATTGAGAACATCCAGTGCTTTCCTTTGAGCTCTCTGCCCCAATGTCAAATTATTTTTAGCAGTTATTCCAAATAACCAAACAATTTTTTTCCTCATATTTTCAGGGTTATAATAGAACAGGTATAAATATAGTAGCTAAATGAGGAGTAATAAGCTGCTTCACATGTAAAACAGTAAAAAACTCTGGGCACATATACATATTCAGTACTTTGGTGATTTCTGTCAAGCTAAAGTTCATATAACCGTTCAGATGCTCAATTGCTCAAATGAGGGACCGGTAAATAACAACTTCCACCTTAAAGTTCCCTTCATGACCAAGAATAGCTAGATCAAAAGGAAACATAGTACACAAATCTAGTTTGGAGAGAGATGAAAACAATTCCACCACAGTTGCTTTGGGTAGTAAAGCCCTTACAAACTTCCCCACATTTTTCTTTTTGGCCTTAGATCCTCCTATATCCACTAGTCACTTTGACTCTGATTAATATATATCATTAATTTATTTAATTTAAGTCAGATGCCTTGCTGAATACTCCAGTTCATTTTCGTTTATATATAGATCTTTGGACAATTTTTATTTCTTTGGACAATTAATTCAACCGGAAACTGAAGCTAAGTTTCAGTTTACTTTTAGCAATTTCATCTCCAGGAACGAAACATGTGAATTTAATGTATCTATATTGGTTTCTCCCGCATCCTAGATGGCAGGAAGCCAATCAACTTTTTGACTAAAAGCTATTCAGTCAAAAAAACCCATATCAATCGAGGATCAAGGTATAAGAATTAAGAGATGGTAAAAACTTAAAAAATCATATATCTAAAAAGCGTTAAAAAGCATACTAATTTATAGAGAATATAAAGTCGGTGATTAAGGTTAGTTTTTGAAAACATTACTAAATATTTTATTTACAATATTGAAAATTACTTTTAGGACAATAAAAATAGATTGTTTAACACGAAGAGAGTAATATATTCCATTTATTGTGTTTAAAATTCATTTTCATGGTTAAACCAGTACAGTTCCAGGTGCAGTTCATCTGCAGAAATGCCATAAAACTGGGAAGTTCATCACTATTATTTATTCTCTCAAACAAGGAAAAGGAAGAATTTTTTTTCCAATAGAACCTGCAACAAATTGGTTCTATATTCTTTAGTTGCAATAAGTCCAATTCCATTTGTATGGTAATCAAGATTTAATTTCTAGGACACAAATTCAAATCATAGCTTTATGATGGAATTCCAAATGAATAATATTCCAATCAAAGAAAAATTCTAACATAATAAATATAGCACTGTCCAATTCATGAAACTATTCAAAGAGTAAACAGTTCTAGAAAATTGTAATGATTCATACTCTCTGTACAATTAAATGTTGCCTCTGAAAGATAAAGTAAATCACCCATTTTTCCCTTGTTCACATCCATATATATGTCCTAACTGCATAGCATGGTTATGTGAAGAAACTGATCACGTTCAAAAATTATGAGAGCATTTGAAGAAATTATGGAAATTTGCTTAAGTATTACTACTACTTACTAATTGACCAGTACTTATTTGAGGCTCACAATTTTATATGTCTATGCGTAAATGTTCAGCCAAACTTTCTCATATATTAGTAGCAGCTTAACACCTCTCTGATTAAATAGTATAAAGAATTTAATAGCAGATCAAAATCTTTCAAATGATACCTTCAAATGATCCCGTTGCTCACTGTACTTGGAGAGAATTGCCACCCCAGTTGCATAGGCTTCATCAAGCATCCGGGATGAGCTCCGGACTGACTGCATTGCTTGCGCTTCATCATCAAAAATTCTCAAAATATGAGAAGAATCCCCATTCTAGAATAAAAATGCAATCCGATTAGATAGAATTAAGTGATTAACAGGAATGACCAAAAAGATCAAAACATAAATATCCATACAGCTTGTTCAAGTAACTGCGCCCTCTCTTGTGCTTCTTGTACTCGTCTCTGATTTCGCAAAAAGTACTTATCCAAACTGTCTTTCAAAGAATCAGCCTCTTCAATTATTTGTTCAACTTTTCTGTACCATCAGCTCACAAAATATCAGAAACCACGTTTAATTTGATCAATATATCATATAATTACTAGTTTCTGATAGGACATGATTAATTATTGCTTCGAATTCATTCCAAATTTTATTCATCCCAATCCGAAATTATTTCCATACAGAAACTTCCAATAAAATTTATTAGACCACTAATTGAACTTCATAGCTTTTTCCAGCAAGACCAAACAAATTTAAACCCTAAGATGGAATCCAGAATACGATAACCTCCCAAACAAATGACAAATTAAATCAACAAGCGACCACATATATACCTTTTCCAGAGATCCCGTTGGGACTTGGCAGGAATGGAACGCCACAGGTGGTCCATGTTGGAGCAAAGAGAGTGGATCTGAGCCACATCGGCCTTGACAGCTTCATAAAGCTCCGGCGAGGATCCCAAAGACGACGATGATGCCGAAGAAGATGATGAAGAAGGAAGAGAAGATGACATGTATTCCAAACGCTCAAGTTTCTCCAGTCCATCGCGGGTCTTGAGTAACAATTTCTTGGAATTCTGGTACAATTCTGACAGCGTACCACCACCACCACCACCACCGCTACCGATGACTGCAACACCTCCACCCACAGCTCCCGTTCTCATCGCCATTACAGACTACGCCGATGTGAGAACTGTTACGAGAGCCGCGTAGGGAGAATTTCGGAATCTTACACAAAAAGATTTATGACTAATGTATTCACCTTGAATTTGGCTAGCTTATGTCATACTATATTTTAGCTTAAAATTTCTCTTTTAAATTGTAAAACTTCTCATGGATCTATAGATCTGATGTCAACAGTCAATTAATAATAATTATTATCTAATCCCTAAAAATGAAAAAAAAAAAAAATTTGTTATTAAAAAATATATATTAAATACCCATTTTAATAATATTTACCTTTTATTTGTTATAAAACTATTGTTACTAAATTGTTACTAAAAGAAATATAGAACACAACTAAAAGAAATATAGCACAAAATGTAAGATTGAGATCAAAGGGAAGATAAGCTTTCTTGAGAGAAGCTTTCTTGTATATTTCATATATATTCTTGTGTGTTCAAAACTACACATTTTCACCTCTATTTGGGATGAAAAGATAGTAGAGATAAAATAAATAATGTAAATAATAATAATAATGAATGAAGATAGTGACAGGAATTACGTATGAAGATAGTGAAAGTAATTAGGTATGAAGATATGAAAGTAATTAGGTATAAAAATAGTGAAAGTAATTAGGTAGAAAATAGTGAAAGTAATTGAGATAATTTAGGTATGGAGATAGTGAAGGTAATTGAGATAATTTAGGTATGGAGATAGTGAAGGTAATTGACATACAAATATTCATAATACTCTTTTTTTTTTTTGTATGTCCATTGTAAATAAATATGTCTCATGAAAACCTTATCACTTCCATTCAATGTGATGAATCTTCGGGGTTCACTTCTCCTTGGATATCCATTACATAAAGAATATGCCTCGTTAAAAACCTTATCGATAAAAACCCGCGGGGGAAAAAATTTTGATTAAGGAAAAAAAGAGTACAATATTCTTTTATGTACGCACAACTTCAACTCCATTATTTACGACTTCTATGTCGTGACCCAACCGCTTCATCATCGATTTCGTTACCATCACATTAATTTTATTGTCTTCCACAAGAAGAATCTTAATGAAGATTTTACTTCTACATAAATCTTGTTGCTAGAGGAACATTCCGAACTTCCGTTCGATTGTAGTAATAATTTCGTCCGATGCGCAGGTGAGAAACCGTAATTTCGAAATTCGCCTCCTTCATTGGTCATTCTCGAGGAATATGAAGAATCCATACATCGGCGGTATTAATCTCAACACTCCGCCTGTTGAGGTGAACTCTTGAAATCTTTGAACCGACGCAAACCAATTTTATATCTCAATTTCTCAAATGTTGCGATCGGAAGAGCCTTAATAATAAATGGCAAGATTATCACATGACCGGATTTGAAGTACATCAATATCACCCTTCTTTTGAAGTTCATGAGTAAAGAAAAATTTGGGTGAAATGTGTTTTGTCCTATCTCCTTTGATATACCCTCCTTTCAATTGAGCTATACAAGTCGCATTATCTTCATATAGAGGAGTTGGAATCTCACCTGGGGAGATAAACCACAATTCTCTCTAATATAATGTATTATTGACCTCAACCATACACATTCTCGACTTGCTTCATGAATGGCTATTATCTCAGCATGATTAGAAGAAGTTGTTGTTATAGTTTGCTTTGTAGAGCGCCATGATATAGCAGGATTGCCATATGTAAATAAATAGCCGGTTGAGAACGTGCCTTATGCGGATCGGAAAGATAACCGACATCTGCATACCCGATTAATATTGGATCATTTTTATTTGAATAAAATAATCCGAGGTCAATAGTTCCTTGGAGGTATCTAAAGACATGTTTAACACCATTCCAATGTCGTCGTGTTGGTGAAGAACTAAATCTTGCCAATAGATTTATAACAAATGCTATATCGTCGAGTGCTATTTGCTAGATACATTAATGCACCAATAGCACTTAAATATGGTACTTGGGGAACCAAGTAGTTCTTCATCATTATCTCGAGGTCTAAAAATATCCTTATTTACATCCAGTGACCTCACGACCATTGGAATACTTAATGGATATGCTTTGTCCATGAAAAATCTTTTCAAAACTTTAGTTGTATATGTTGACTAATGAACAAAAATTTCATCTTCCACATGTTCAATTTGAAGCCCAAGACAAAACTTGGTTTTCCCAAAATCTTTAACTTCAAATTCTAGCTTCAAGCAATCTATAGCATCTCGGAGCTCTTCCGGAGTTCCGATGAGATTAATATCGTCAACATATATAGCAAGAATCACAAAACCAAAATCGATTTCCTTAATAAATACGCATGGACGATTTGGTTATTTTTATATCCCGAATTCAATAAGAATTCACTAAGACGATTGTACCACATGCGTCCGGATTGTTTAAGCCCATATAATGATTTCCGTAATTTTATAGAATAGTTCTCACGAGGGCCATTAGAAGCCTTTGGTAATTTTAATCCTTCAGGGATTTTCATATAAATTTCCTTTTCAAGGCTTCCATATAGATAAGCTGTAACAACATCCATTAGACGCATATCCACCTTTTCATGAACTGCCAAACTTATAAGATATCGGAGTGTAATAGCATCAATAACGGTGAATAAGTTTGGTCATAATCAATTCCCGGCTTTTGTGAAAAGCCTTGTGCGACGAGTCGTGCTTTATATCTTACGACTTCATTATTCTCATTTCGTTTTGGGGCAAACACCCATTTATAGCCAACGGGTTTTACACCATCCGGCGTTTGGACTACGGGTCCAAAAACTTCGCTTTGCAAGCGAATTTAACTCGGATTGAATCGCATCTTTCTATTGAGGCCAATCAATTCTATGCCGACATTCTTCAACCGATGAAGGATCTAAATCCTCATTATCCTTGAAAATATCAAGGGCTACATTATATGCAAAAGCATTATCAATAGCAATTTTACTTCGATCCCAACTTTTATTCGAAGTTGTATAATTAATAGAGATTTCAATTCTCTTCATCATTTATAGTTGGAATCTTTTCATCGGTTGTCCCTTGATTTTCATCATGATCTTCGATCATTTAA
Organism: Cynanchum wilfordii; assembly: GCA_025388415.1. Lineage (NCBI taxonomy): Eukaryota > Viridiplantae > Streptophyta > Magnoliopsida > Gentianales > Apocynaceae > Cynanchum > Cynanchum wilfordii. Next base: position 110,682 of record JAHSUH010000272.1, on the reverse strand, counting down.
TCCTCTTTTCTTTCGAGGATTTTTATTTTTTGAACCAAGGGGGCGGCCACGCTCGACGTGCTTTTGATTCAACAACTATAGGATTTACATTTTGTTCTTCAGGACTTCTATTCGTATAGGAGCATCTATAGCTGGAATATGTGATTTAGTGACTCTTCCGGGTCAACAAAAGAATCGGCGGTTGATTTGCAATTTGTTGCAAATGAATTATCTTTTGAACTTCTAGTTCACTCACATTTGTACGTGGATCTAAATGATTCAATGATATTCTCCACGCAAGTTCAATTTTTTTATGCCATTTATTCTCTCCCCCAATTTGGGAAACAAATTCTCATCAAAATGGCAATCAGCAAATCTTGCTTTGTAAAAAAAAGAAATATAGAACACAACTAAAAGAAATATAGCACAAAATGTAAGATTGAGATCAAAGGGAAGATAAGCTTTCTTGAGAGAAGCTTTCTTGTATATTTCATATATATTCTTATTTTTTTGAACACTTCCATCCCCGATCAAATGATCAATTTTTCCTTCCGGATGTTCGAAAAAGTCATCTACATCCAGGTGAGCCACATCAATATTGTCAAGATCATCATCATCATCATTATTTCTTCCATAAGTTGAATTTTGAGAAGTAAAGTTTACTTCGACATTTTTGCCTTTCTTGTCAATAGATGCTTGATATAAATCAACAAGATGTTTTGCCGTATGACAAACACGAGACCAATGACCTTTCATACCACATCGATAACATTTATCTTCATATTTTTTCGGAACAATATTTCTTTTTTCATTATTTTTTGTCCATTTCGGATGGCATCATTTTTGGCACCTGAATTACGAGTATAAGGGCCAAATTTATCACGAATTTGTCCATGATTATATGTACGACCATGACCACGGAAACGACCATGATCTCTTCCGGGATCATGTTTTCTAACAGCATTCACTTCCGGGAATGGAGTAGAGCCTGTTGGTCTAGTTTCATGATTTTTCATCAATAATTCATTATTTTGTTCCGCAACAAGAAGACAAGAAATTAACTTAGAATATTTCTTGAAGCCTTTTTCACGATATTGTTGCTGCAAGATAATATTAGTGGCATGGAAAGTAGAGAATATTTTCTCCAACATATCATCATCGGTTATATCAACTCCACATAATGTCAATTGTGAAACAATTTTAAACATCGCAGAATTATAGTTACTTACGATTTGAAATCTTGCAACCTCAAGTGCAACCAATCATACCGTGCTTTAGGGAGAACGACCATCTTCCGGTGGTCGAATCTATCTTTCAAATTTCCCCACAAAATAAGGGGATTTTTCACGGTAAGATATTCATCTTTCAAATCCTCATGAAGATGATGACGGAGAAAAATCATAGCTTTGGCACGATCTTGTCTTGTTGTGACATTATTTTGTAGAATGGTGTCTCCTAGACCCATTGCGACAAGATGCATCTCGGCATCTAATATCCATGATAAATAATTTTTTCCCGTAACATCAAGAGTCACAAAGTCAAGCTTAGTGAGATTTGCCATAATAGTAAATAACGTACCGATTATGCTTCAAATAAACTCGGTAGTAGAGCTTCGTGCTAGTCTCGGTTGGTTAGAGACTCGTGCCGATAACGTGTTATAAAACTATTGTTACTAAATTGTTACTAAAAGAAATATAGAACACAACTAAAAGAAATATACACAAAATGTAAGATTGAGATCAAAGGGAAGATAAGCTTTCTTGAGAGAAGCTTTCTTGTATATTTCATATATATTCTTGTGTGTTCAAAACTACACATTTTCACCTCTATTTATAGGGATGAAAAAGTAGTAGAGATAAAATAAATAATGTAAATAATAATAATAATGGATGAAGATAGTGAAAGGAATTAGGTATGAAGATAGTGAAAGTAATTAGGTATGAAGATAGTAAAAGTAATTAAGTAGTGAAAGTAATTAGGTATGAAGATAGTAAAAGTAATTAAGTATAAAAATAGTGAAAGTAATTAGGTAGAAGATAGTGAAAGTAATTGAGATAATTTAGGTATGGAGATAGTGAAGGTAATTGAGATAATTTAGGTATGAAGATAGTGAAGGTAATTGACATACAAATATTCATAATATTATTTTATTTTTTCACAACCTTAACCCGTCATTATTTAAAATGAGTTCCTTTCCACGTGTTCCTTATTTTGAAACAATGAAGAAAATAATATATATATATATATATATATATATATATATATATATATATATATTTTTATATACACACTAATGATAAGGTGTAGTGTACCCAAATTTACATATATACCAAATAATTTTTTTTTTCTCTTTCAACATATAGTTATTTAATCGTAGAAGAAAATAGAGAAAAATATTAAAAAAAAAAAAATTAGTTGTTAAATTTTTTTGTTAGATAATTTTTTTTTTAATAAAAAAATTGATATAAATTGAGATAAAAAAAGAAGTGAAAATGTAAAAAAATAATAATAATAAAAAAAAGTTAAGAAAAAAATTAAAAATTATTAAGTATAAAATAAGACTGTAGACACCGACATTTTATTTATATATTTAAATAAATATTGAAGATATTAAAAAATTTTGCTTTTGGATGAGTGACATATGACAAACTAATAGTCATTAATTGTCACTCTCTCCATCTATAAATAGAGACCAAAAGAAGCGTCCAAGTGATGTGGAAATCGGAGGTAAAATCAGTGGCGGCAGAGAAGAAAAGAAACTCCGACGATTCCCTTCGGGGATCGTCCATAGTTTCTGGCGTATCCTCCCTTCGAGATCCAGTCCAAAACGCCCCTCGAAAGAAATCAAAATCTATTGGATCGAGACAAGCCCAAAATGCCCTCGGATCCACGACAAAAAGAATCGGCGGAGAAATATAAAGATTCGAGCCCAACATCAAAATATATATTATCTTGTGACATTTATATATATTTTTTTGATTATTTATTTTGCAGATAATAATAATCGAGAAGAAAATTTTATTGTTTACAAAGACATAAAAAAATTTAATACAAAAATTGAGATATATAAAAAGAAAGTGAAAAGTAAAAAAAAAAAAAAAAAACCTCCCGTATAAAATGAGACAAAAAGACCATAGAGGAAAAATAAAAATAAAAATTAAGTTGTTTAAAATTTTTTTAGATAAAATACTTTTGTTTTTAAATAAATCTATAGTGAAATAGATCTACTGTAGAAAATGTCTCCAGAGAACAGCTTGTCACCGGAGGAAGCCGATCAACTGCGTAGGAGTGTGAAAAAACATAAAAGGGATGAAGAAGAACCATCTCGGATGAGGATGGACACTGCAGAAACAGGACGAGCATCGGCAACAGTGTGGAATACCACATCCTTTGCGGAAGCTTTACAAAGAAAAAACACGAAACTACCCATCTACACTGGCGAAGGGGAAGAGGATAGTATTGACGACCCGAGTCTTACGGACATCTTACAAAATCAAGATGAGGTGCAGGAGGGAGAACCGTGTCCAGTAGTGGAAATCCCTTGGGAACACTACAAACATACATGGCAACAATGGAGACGTGCACTAGTGCTCAAAACATTGGGGAAAACGTTTAGTTTTAAAGTTTTGGAACCACGTATCAAGAAAGCCCGGAACTTGGCCCAGGATGCCGAACCGATAGATATAGATAAAGGCTATATTGTAGCGCGAGTTTACTCCCAACAAGATTATTTCAAGGTGTTAACCGGGGGACCTTGGATGATTATGGGACATTACCTCGCCATAACTAAGTGGCAACCGAACTTCAAACCATTAGATATGGAGGTTCATTCGACACTTGCATGGGTAAGATTCCCAACACTGTCACTGGAGAATTTTGATGATAAATCATTGTTAAGTATCGGTAACGTAGTGGGAAAGGCGGTTAAAGTAGATCGTAATGCTCGACTATGGGAAAAGGCCGATATGCACGAGTGTGTGTCGAAATAAATCTAAATAAACCTCTACCACCAAATGTCTTGGTGTGGGGAAGGAAACAACCCGTGGAGTATGAAGGCTTGCCAAAAATATGTTTTAAATGTGGATGTCATGGACATAAAATGGAGAATTGTGGAGCAGGACAGATGGAAGGAACGTCGGGGAATGTAAACAAAAACAATAAGGAGACGGAGAAACATACTGGTAGTACGGTGGAGAAGCCATTTGGGCCGTGGATGTTGCCGGCGTATGAACGTCGTCGACAACAAATCATGTAGGCAAGGATGAACCGGAAAGTACAACCATCGGAGGAGAACCGTAGACTCAATGCTCGGATTGAAAAAAATGTGCGGGCAAACAAATTGAAGGATCCGAAACCGGACGGGTCCAGACCTTTCATTTTCGGATCGAACAACACTAACCGAGGACAGCCAGAAATGTCAGCAAGCAATGGGGATGTTGGGAAAAGAGCTGGTACAGAAGGCCCGCGTAGCACATCAAAATTTGCAATATTATCCGAGCTCCAGGAGGAGGATACGTATGATTTGGAAAAGTTGAAATTCAAGATTAGGAATTTACCATGTGGGCCAATTTCAGGGGACATGAAAAGGCCCAGATAAAGTTAGAAAGAGGAAAAAGCCCAAAAGTTGGAGTTGGAAAATTAAATCAGAAAGCTGGGGGGAGGCCCAAGGTAGTAACAAAGGCCCAATGGAATATCAGTAAATCTATAAAAAAAAAGGATAGCCCACGTCCGAATAAAAATTCGGATAAAAATTGTGTCATGACAGCCCAGTCCGAGGATATTATTTCAGGAAAAAAAGGAATGATAAAGGGGCCGACCGATTCTTCGTCCGGAAAAATGCAGAATGCGACTGAAACACCTAACACTACAAAAATTGTTCTTCTCAAGCGGAAGGATAGCAAGGGAACCAGAGAAAATAATGGTGATAGAGGGAAAACATCAGAAGAAACCATGGAGATTGATACCACGGGGGCGAAAGACAGTAGAATCAGTGGAGGGGAAGGGTGTGGAAAATACCCAGGCGCAAGCTTCACCGATGGAGGTAACAATACCTTCTTCTCAATTTTGGAATGTCCATATGATTAATACAATTGTGTGGAATTGTAGGGGAATGGGCTCTAGAAATACTAGATTACATTTGAAAGAAATGATTAAGACATATAAACCAGCTATTCTTGCATTGCTAGAAACTAGAGTGCATAGTAGCCAAGTGTTGAGTTTTTTGGAAAATTCTGGTTTCACCGATATGTATGTAGTGGAATCTATGAGGTTTGTTGGAGGTATTTGGTTGTTGTGGGATACACAGAGGGTAGTAGTAGAAGTGTTGTCAGCTGGTGATCAAGCTGTAACGGCATTGGTGAGGGATTATGTAGGAAATTGTTGGTTGTATACTGTGGTTTATACATCTCCAAATTCACACACCAGGGAGGAACTCCGGCAGTATATTACCAACCCGGGAATGTGTATCAATGTGTCGTGGGTCTTGTTAGGGGATGTTAATCAGCCCTTAGATACTTGGACAAAAGAGGGGGCAGACCTATAAACTTGAACCAAGCTGCCAGATTGAGAAGCACCATTGATAGGTGCCAATTAATGGATATGGGGTTTCGGGGTCCGCAGTTTACTTGGACTAATGGACGTCATGGGAGCGACAACATTAAAGAAAGAATTTATCGGGCATGGTGTAATCTCGAATGGCAACAAAAGTTTGAGAATTCTTGCATCGAACACCTCATGAGAGTGGCATTAGATCACCACTCGCTGCTGCTTGGGGAATTGTCAATGGATCGAGGGAAGTGTTTTATGGGGTTTCGGTTCATGGAGGCATGGTTCCTTCATCCAAAATTTAATAACAAAGTGGAGGCGTTCTGGAGTAGGGAACCAAAGCAGCTACTACAGATAATGGAACTCTTTAAAATAAATATTTGGCAGTGGAATCGGGAAAAAATTGGGAACATATTCCGGAGGAAAAACAGATGCAAAGCTCGTATTGCGGGAGTACAAAAACTGCTAGTTATGAAACCTCGTAAATCATTGTTTAATTTGGAAAAAAGGTTGCTTGAAGAGCTGGATGGAATTCTAGTACAGAGGAGGTTTATTGGAGACGGCAAGCTCCGGATCCAACGGCTATCTAACTGGAGAGAGAAATACCAGATATTTTCATGCTTGGGCTAAATACAAGCGTCGACACAACCACATCTATCGGTTAAAAGGGATTGATGGGGAGTGGTGTATGGAAGATAATACTTTGAAGGATATGGCCCGTGACTTTTTCATGAGTCTCTACTCCAAGGACGACACTACATCGTGTAACCCAGCAGACTGGGCATTCCCGAAACTAAACAGAAATTCAATCAGATGGTTGAACCGGGAGGTTACTGAATATGAAATAAAGCTGGCAGCCTTCAACCTTGGAGCACATAAAGCACCCGGACCTGATGGCATCCCGGCATGCTTCTATCAAAAACATTGGAATTGGGTTGGAGAATCAGTCTCAAGGTTTGTAATGGAAGTTTTCCGTACTGGGGAGGTACCGATTAGTATGAATCAATCCGTCGTTTTCCTTCTCCCGAAACAGTTACAGCCGGAAGATCTTTCACAATTCCGACCTATATGCCTTAGTAATGTGGTGATCAAGATTATCAACAAAGTCATTGCTAATAGGGTGAAGAGGGTTATAGGAGATCTAGTAGGGGAATGGCAATCAAGCTTCATCTCAGGGCGTCAAGCAATTAACAATGTTGTTATGGTTCAGGAGATAATACATTCAATGAGGAAGAAGCGAGGAAAAAAGGGTGGAATGGTAGTGAAGATAGATTTGGAGAAGGCATATGACCGTATTGATTGGAGTTTTTTAGAGATGGTACTCCGCAAAACGGGATTCAGAGATCGGTTGATTAAAGTCATACAAAACTGCCTGAGCTCAACCGAACTAGCAGTACTTTGGAATGGAAACCGCTTGGAACCATTTAAACCAAAGCGGGGATTAAGTCAAGCAGACCCTCTCCCCATATCTTTTTTGTGTTATGTATAGATGTTCTTGGACAGAGAATTAACAAGGAAGTGCATAACAAGAGCTGGCGGGCATATAAAATGGGGAGGGAAAAACTGTCGGTGTCCCACCTTTTCTTTGCAGACGATCTCCTTTTATTTGGAGAAGCCTCCCTTCGGCAAGCAAATGTTATGTTTGAGATACTCAAGGAATTTTGTGGGGAGTCAAAGCAGAAAATTAATGGAGCCAAATCACGAGTGTGGTATTCACTAGGAACTGCTTTGACCACAATACAAGCAATCAGCAGTACCTTTGGCATTGTATCGACTCAGGACTTGGGAAAATATTTGGGTATACCAATGATACATGGGAGGGTAAGTCATAATCATTTCGGGTACTTAGTGGATAAAGTGATAGGAAAGCTATGTGGTTGGAAGGGAAGGCTCTTATCCCAAGCTTCAAGACTGCTGCTTATCCAAACTGTGATTACAACTATACCAGGACATGTGATGCAATCTTGCAAACTTCCGGGGAAGACAATAGAGGAACTCGAGAAAGCCAAAGCATAAACTTTCTTTGGGGAGATGATGATCTAAAAAGAACAGTACATACAGTAGGATGGGAAACGGTATGTACACTAAAGCATATAGGGGTCTATGATTGAGATCGGTGAAGAGCACCAACCAAGTACTGCTCGCCAAACTAGCTTGGAGGTTACTCATATGCCCAAACAGAATGTGGGCTAGAATGTTGTTAGCTAAATATGACAACCTTAAGGAGGAATGCCTAAGCAACAAGAAGTCAAGATCTCTCGTGTGGAGAGGTCTAATTCATGGTTACTTATTACTGAAGCAGGGTATTAGACAGGACAATGGGGGTTATGGAGGCAGTGGTTTATGGTGGAAAGCATCGGAGAAAGGATGCTTCACTACGAAATCGGCCTACGAACTTACAAAAGCCGAGGAGACTAATCCTGGTGAGTTCAAGTGGAGAGATATATGGCATCTCAAGGGCCCTTTGAGAGGTTCTCTACTCTTATGGTACATTGCGCATGACAAGTTAAAAACGTACGCTCTTCTATGGCATAGGCAGATCTTGGAGGAACCAACGTGTAGCCTATGTGGGGATGAATATGAGTCCACCTTACACGCAGTAAGAGATTGCAATTTGTCAAGAGATGTATGGAAAATGCCGGCATCACAGAGGTTGCAACAACAGTTTTGGGGCTTGGAGGATTATCAAGAGTGGGTAAAACTAAATCTTCAGCATGGCAGAAGCGGGACTCAAGTCCAAGAACATTGGAATTACATTTTTAGACAAGAAGTTATAGAACTTTGATATTAGAGAAATCTAATTGTGTATCGGAATAGGGAACCTCCCGATGCTAGATGGCTGGCAAGGGAGATTCTACAGTAATCTTTAGAATTTTTGAATACATTGTGCAAGTAGTGCTATATTCTAATATCTGTTGTATTTTGGGGCTACATGGGTAGCTTTGTACAATCTTTGATTTAGTATTAATACAATACTTCCCCTTCAAGGAAAAAATAAAATAAAATAATTAATACAAATTGATGTGACGGTTTCTTTCAAATGTATCTTCAACTATTCCTTTTATCTAAATTGCAATTATAAGTGACAATTGTATTAAATTAAAATAATTACATTTATTATATTATTTTGAATCGACACCAATATGATATTCCATTAGAAAAAAAAAAATCTGAATCTAAATTTGATATGACATAAAAGATTTAATCCACCAACACCATTAAATAATTTTAATTTGCCAATCTGATTATTAATCTAATAATAAATTATAATATATGATTAAAGTAATAATATAGTGACTCCTTAGGAATATCAAGCAATTTTCAAGCATGAAGAACGGCAAGTAGAATAATGAATGAAAACATCTGTACAATTTCCGACAAACTAATAATAGCAAAGAAATTCTAGAATTAGCTTTGTGAAGGTGGTTACTCAGCTTCAAGTGCAGCAATCTCATACCTGATTTCTTCCAAATGTTCATTTATTGTAATTACTGATTCCTGAACACCTCTGATGGCTTCCTTGAGGGCATTATCATACTCAGCATCAGCCTCAGCCTCTTCAGTTCCAGAAGCTTCTGTTATCTTGTGGATGTGCATGCACTCATGTCCTTTCTGATGATGAATTTTGCAGTTTTCATGGCTTACTAGTCGCTCCGACGGACGACCAGCCTTCTTCAATACCTGAATTGTGGCCGTCTGCAAGCATTTCGGAGGACCTATAAGTGAATAATAACATAGAGCAAAAAGAAGTCATGGAAAAAGATAGCAGCATTAGGTAGCTGCTAAAGGCGCCTGGACAAGAGTACAGACAGGCAAACGGATAAATTTTTTGCAAATAATTCAGCAAAAATAAACACAATAAAAACATGCAACGCCAGACTATTTAACTAAAGAAGGACTTTTCACTTTGGAATTATTATTGCGGCTACCATTTGAAATAGCATGCACAAGAACCAACATTACTCCCATTTGGAACTGAAGAGAAGCAAATGTGTAAAAATTGAAACTTCAAAATCATATTGAAAAGGCATATCACTGGGGACGGAAAAAGAAACAAATTTTCAAAGACTGAAATTATGAAATCATATTAAAAGCCCATATCAACAGAACTTGCAAAAATAATATTAACATGAATCCCTTAAATTCATTGTATTTTTCAAATATGTGGAAGCAAGCTTCTTTCCAAAGTGCTATAGTGGTGTCTTTCATCTTCATTCCAAACTAATATAAAGTGCACATGCTTTCATATGAACATCGGTATCGATTCAGCATTTGCTGACCCTCCACCAAAACACCACAAAAATTAAAAAATAAGAGTAACTGTTTTTATGCTAGCTCTCTTACACCTGTGACCAACTTTTGACAAATATTACTCCATTGGTCAAAATTGGAATGGACAAATTTCATAAACTATTGCGGATATTGAAAATTGAAATGTCCACTTTCAAAAATAAACTTCATTTTTTTTTCATATAGTACCATGAATAACCTACCTAAATGTACTGGATAGGTACCCATTAACATATCAGTCCTATGGCTAATTAGAGGATAGTGGGGGTAAATTACAAAGGGTGCATTTGGCCACTAACTCAATTGACTCTCAACTCTAATTTAATTCAATCTCAATTATGAATAGCCATTTAGATATGCATTTTGTTGAGTTAGTTTTTTGTATTCCTCCAACAGTGTATCCAATTTTCTTTCAAAATTTAAATTTACAATTACTTCGTTTCACACTGCTATTTACTATTTACAATGAAATATTACTCAATCTCCCTGTGGCAGTCTACATGCACTCTAATCTTCCTTATTTTATAGTAAACCAAAGGTCAACATTCTATTTAGACAGGGGAATAAAGAAATATGAAGGAGAACAAAATATGAAATAAAAGTAGCCAAGTTATATAGCAGTTTGCATAACTTCCCCCAAAAGAGAAGCCAAGCACCACTGCAAATTTTTTAGACAATCTTGGGATGTATATTCTCTTTGCATTTATTTACTGATCCTGCCAATATAGCAAAAGACAAAATTTTCATGCCTAAGTTCAAAAGTATCATTTTTTACAGTTTTGCAGACTGGAGAAGAGGGTGATTAATTCATGTTTTGCTTCATTCTGATACCAATGGCAGAAGAGGTACTAAGAATTGGGACAGGCAGTTGGCTTCAAGGATGTCTGAATCGATCAGAGGCCAAGAGGAAAAGTGCAGAGCTGGAAAACAAGGTGATGAAGAAAGCTGTGAGAACTCTAAAACAGGGGGAGACAGTGGGGAAGAAACATAAAATGGGCAGGAGCAAGATGATTCCAAAGGATTTGAAGAAAGGAAATAACAGTAACAAAGAGATGAAATCACTGATAGTGTGATTAAAGATCTTGATAAACTAACAACCCGACTCAGTTGAATAGTGCATGCAGTTCTTCTTCAAAGTCAGCAACATTTGTATTGTTACTTTATTTTTGCAGACTAAATATATTTTTTCTTCTGTTCTGGATGTTTGTTTGGTTCAATTATTTCAAACAACCATAATTCCTAAAATCTCAAGTAATGTACTTATGCTTATATAAACAAGTTTTCCACATACGAACAAGTAAAATAATTTCAGCAAACTTAACTCTGCATATTTGGATGGAAAGCTTCTAGGTGTAGAAAGCATAATAGTCAAAAGCCTGATAAAGCCAGTGCTTTTCAAATTTGAAACAAGTGTCTTATCCTAGGTCTACTATGCTATTCTTCCTCTAAAGGTGGTCATATGAAAAGGCTTGCAATTATGAGGCAAACAAGGAGAAGCCTTTAAGAACATTATTTTTCATACTATAGTTTCGATAATACACCTCATGGCTGTAGTTGCAGTTCAATAGTAACATAATAATAATACAAATCTAAACAATAAAAGAGCGAGCTTTATTGATTAGAATTCCGAACTAGACCTTAACATAGTTGATTCTCTTCTCCCTATTGCCCTTTGCAACATTCCAGTTTTCAGGAGTTCTAGGCCTATTAATAGAGTTGAAGCTTTGATAACTCTGAGTCAAATGCCAGGATTTGAGTAGATGAATTGTGCAATTAGGTAAAAGATTAAATCTAGTCTTCCAAAATTAGGTAAAAGATTCGTGGGCCAAAGAATGTTACCTATTAGTTCCAGTAAGAATGTCAAATTTTTGGCATGAACTTGAAGTCCTATCTTGAAGAACATGTGTTTGCCTTTTGGCTAACTACTGGAGGGATCATTGTTGGTGCAATTGTGGTATTTTTCCTGATGTACTCTTATCCGAAGGCAAGAAAGATACTGTAAAACTCCAAAATTCAGCTACTTCGTGAAGCCCACCACGTGTTTGATAAAATACCACTGAAGAACACTTTTCGACAAAATCTCTATAATTCCCACCGCTCTCTAAGCGCTGACCTCATGGCTGGTCTCATCCCTGTGGAGGGACCAGGCCACCCACCCAAAATTGTCTGAAACACAAAACGCCGACTTTCAACCGCACCGGAGATTACCCCTAACCCGGAGACGGATCCTACTATGGAGTGCGCGACCGGTGGCCCCGACCCCTTCATGACTGGAGAGAGCTCTTGGCATGGCAAGTCTTTTGCAGACACTCTCAAGAAGAATCTAGCACGCCCACCCATCTATACTGGGGACGATACCATGTCCGATGAGGAGGAGCTGGACCTATCATACTTAAGTGATCCTTGTAAGACCAATGACGATGAACTGGATATTTCCAAATCTAGTCTTCCAAAGAGGAAGAAGGTTTGCCCTCACCAGAGAGAGCATCGGAATTGGAAGACATACCTGTCTCACTCGCCAACAACATGGGTGACTGTTGATCGGGAGCACTGGAGAGGCAGACTCCTGGTCGCATGTCAACATGATCAATGGGTACGCTCGTCGTCGGCCTCGAACCAGATGTGGGCTTGGTGGTTCTCCCCTTACCCTTGGCTCATGGCTTTCCCTGTGGGCCTCCCTTGCCACCAGCCGGGCTAGGGTAGGAACCTCCTCGGACGGACTAGGTTGGGCCCGGGTATTGGATGGCCGCCGCCTGGCTTGGGCCGGCTCTCCTCAACAGCAGCCGGGCCCCCTATCCTCGGAGTGGATCACAGACCCCCCGGGTCCGCCTTGCCCTTGTGGGCTGTACTCGACGGCCCAGCAAATGCATTGATCTTAGCCTTGAGAACCGCTACTTCTTCAGCCAGACTACTCCCTTTTTCCTGCACGCTACTTAGCATGGAAAAACGGGAACCCGTCCCAATGACCTTCCCTTTTTGTGGAAGTCCCCGATTTCCGCCGTTATCCTTCACCTTCCCCCGTCCCATCCGAGGAAAAAGGGAACCTGGCGATGGCGGGGTAAATCGATTGGATGAGAGCTCGAGCCACGCGCTACTGTCCTCGGTTGAATGTCCATCCCTTGATTGGCAGATGGCTTACCCGCTCCTCCGCTTCCCTGTCCCTTCTTCCTGTTCCGGTACACCGGCAGCATCCATGGCCCATACGGCCCTTGGGGGGAAGGTTCGGGATCTGCTGGTCGGTTGGGAGTTGCCTCGGCCTCCGATTGTCCCACCCCGGACGTATTCTTGCAACAAGTTTCAACCCGATGGTCGTATTGCCCACATGCAAAACAAATTTGATGTAGCTCTTCGTACTCCAATGGCTGGGGTTCGCCATAAAAATTTACTCTCGGGAGCAGCAAAGGCCTAGCGAGGTCTAACTCAACACAGATTCGTGCATACCGTCCCCGAATCGTGCCGTAGCCGTGTTATCCACCCTAACTGCTCTACCTAGCACGGTGTCAATCCGCATTAAGTACTTATCCTTAAAGTATTCCAGGGGGATACTCGGCAGTCTTACCCGGACCAAAGCGGATGATATGGAGGCCTTTGCAGGTCGGAAGTTAGGTTTCCACTTAGTTACCGTCAGATAGTGTCCAAGTATGATCCATGGTCCCCCTTCTAGGACCCGGGTGTAGTCCTCCAGAGAGAAGAACCGTGCCACGAAGTAGCCCCTCTTCCGTCGATCAACTCGCAACCCCATTCCAGGTTCCACGGTTCCTTAGTACTGTTTTCCACGACGCGGTAAGAGATTGATTTACCAAGAAGTTTGAGGATTAATGCCCTCCTCCGGGGCTTCCACATCTCCTGGTATTCATTGACTGGGAATTCAACATTGGGAATATCCAGTTCATCGTCATTGGTCTTACAAGGATCACTTAAGTATGATAGGTCCAGCTCCTCCTCATCGGACATGGTATCGTCCCCAATATAGATGGGTGGGCGTGCTAGATTCTTCTTGAGAGTGTCTGCAAAAGACTTGCCATGCCAAGAGCTCTCTCCAGCCATGAAGGGGTCTAGGCCACCGGTCGCGCACTCCATAGTAGGATCCGTCTCCGGGTTAGGGGTAATCTCCGGTGCGGTCGAAAGTCGGCGTTTTGTGTTTCGGACAATCTTGGGTGGGTGGCCTGGTCCCTCCACAGGGATGGGACCACCATCGAGGTCACGCGTAGAGAGAGCAGTGGAATTATAGAGATTTTGTCGAAAAGTGTTCTTCAGTGGTATTTTATCAAACACGTGGTGAGCTTCACGAAGTAGCTGAATTTTGGAGTTTTACAGTATCTTTCTTGCCTTCGGATAAGAGTACATCAGGAAAAATGTCACAATTGCACCAACAATGATCCCTCCAGTAGTTAGCCAAAAGGCAAACACATGTTCTTCAAGACAGGACTTCAAGTTCATGCCAAAAATTTGACATTCTTACTGGAACTAATAGGTAACATTCTTTGGCCCACGAATCTTTTACTTTTACAACTTGTGCAATCCTTATTAATGAATTCCCTTTTCAATTCTTATTTGAATCTTATGATGTTTTTGTTCCTCTTTATCTTTTCATTAGCAATAACAATGTTTTTGTATAGTATGGTGAATAATATTTTTATTTATGTTATTATACTAATTTTTGAACTTATGATAAGAGAGCAGGAAATTCAAACCTACCCAGAGGCTCACACTTACTGCAGTTGTTGAGAGATTCTAATTAAGGTACCTAATTTTGCTAGATTCTGTTTTCAGTTTGATTCATCCTCACTGATTCTGTTCTATTTTGCTACATTGTTAAATTCTGGGACAGCATATACCAAGAAGGCGTACACAACTGACAGAAATAGTGGGACAGGAGCTATTCCACATTCAGAAGTTCTAACATAGCTCAACAACATATAAAAGTAACATGTCGTACCAGTTCCAGTTTCTGCTTCTCTTGGGTCTGAACCGATCTGAGTATACAGGCAATATCATCTCGGAAGATATCTGGATTCAGAAACAAAGATTCCAGTTGTAGGACCTGTACCAGGATAAAGGGCAAGAGACCATTATTTTATTTTCAAAATATTAAAATGGTGTAATGGAGATCAACTTAAAAATTATAAGAAATAAAGATACGTTAAAACATCATCCTTAACAGCTTTGTAGCAATAGTGTTAAGTAAGATGTAGTCATTACTTGTTTTGAACAATCATTAAATTCCATTGTAATCTCATTGCAAAGTTGTTGATAAGCCAATTCACCACTTGAAACCATATAGTCCTCGAATCCTCTGTAATATAGCATAATTGTTAGCTTACTAAATATTTTATCTATCAAAGTTGTAAAAGATATGTAGTTGGTTCAACTAGTAAATAATAATACTTGGTCCGTTTCAAACAAGAAGCCACACTCAAATTTGCTATAATGCATCTGTTATTTCTGATTAAAAGGGCCTCCAATAAGGTTATTGTAAAGTGTAAGTATGCGTTGAAAACAATTAGCAGGATGCGAGAGATGGTATCTCCATTACATATATGACTTATTGAAAGTGCATCTACCAAGTATCTTATTCATTGCAAATTCACTAGTTTGCTTAAAATGTTGATGACAGTCCTTGTTCTTTACTAACAGAAGACCAAACTTGTTTCAACCCTCTGTTGTGAGCCCTACTCATGGATCATGTCATGGCCCAATGGGTAATAAATTAACCTTCCTCTTGGATAAATTTGTTCATCTTATTATTCTTTTCTCTTCATGAGGAATCTATAACTACTAAAAATTGAGGCTCTAAAGGAAGCACACACCTAGGAACTCAATGTAAGGAGTTGATGAATCTCCTTTTCCCTTTATTTTCTTCTCTTTACTTCTTCTAACAGTAAACTACAGCCAAATGGATCAATTCTTTTCTCATAAGCCCCCAGTACCATCTCAAGGATATGGTTGGCTGAGGATTCTGGTGATCTTTCTTTCAAAAAAAATTCTCACATCTATCAAGTAAAAAATAGACCTCCATTTTACAAGGAAGGATGTTATCCCTGGCAAAAGTTTCTCTGGAATCAGACCTCCCACTCGGATTCTGATTCTCAATATCATACTAATGATACATTCCAGATAAGATGGCCAATAAGCTTTTAATCAAAATATGAAACTAAAACATATAATCAACTCTTCCTTCATTACCATCGGCAAAATCTGGGAGAACCTCTTCAGCTTTATGAATTTTTTCAGAGTGGTTATGTCCTAATACACTCCAATGCTCCATGGAAATAAACTGATTTGGGTTGTTAAATTGTGTAGAAACTTTGAAATTTAATCCTCTCATTAGCATTATTCTTATGATTCTTTCATCCAGTAAAAACCTGATCAGCTAACTATAATTTCAGATATCTAATTTGTAGCTGCTATAATTTCGGAAGCATCATTTCATTCGCAGTGTTAAGGGGAGCCGGGAATTACAGAAGACCAGGTTAATCAGAAACATAAACAGACCATGTAATCCAACAAAAAGGAAATCTGTTATGTTAGAAAATAAAGAAACTACATATAGCAGTTTGTATATCCATCCTCCATAAAATTATCACTTAGCCAAGCAAAATATATGCTCCCTCTCTGCTAGATTCCCCAGTCCCAACCTCTCGGACACAAAGAAACAAACACCTTGCCACTAATATGCACATCGCTTTCACTTGCCAATTTTCGACTTCTAGAATTTCACCTACATACAAACCCAAAAATAAAATTTCCAGCCCCCAAAAAAATTTGAAATGAATTTAAATAACTGCGAATTGGAACCTAGCCCCAACTAAATTGAACAACGATCTTTTCACAAAGGTAGCGTGATTTCTTTTCGTCACAGACAATAAAACATAATTTTTCATCACAATGACGAACTCTAGATTCAAGAATAAACCAACTGAAAAAACCAGTAAATTTAAATAAAGTCTTTCCCCTTCAATTCCTTTTCGTAAATAAATTTAAATGGCGTTCACCTTTTAAGTCTGGTATAAGCTTGAGCTCTGCGTTGTTGAATGGTAAGAAAGTCTCGAAGCAAAGCAACGGTCTTTGAGGCAATAACAGAATCATTGCCATTTTCGGTGCCCATGTTATCGGTTGCTTCTGAAATCGACAATTTCTCCCCAAATTCTTCCATTGCTCTCTCAGTCGCTGTTTGAAATGCCAATTCAAAGTAGCGTTCTTTTTAACTTGTACAACTCTTGCCTAAAAAAGGGAAATTGACCAAAATGCCCACTTTTTTAAGAAATTGTATGACCCATTTTTTTTAAAAAAATGACATTGATCCCCAAATTATTTTTTTTTGTGCGATTAGTCTCGAACTATAAAAAATTTTGATATTGGCCATTCCGTTAAAAATTCTGTTAAGTTATAAAAAAAATTAAAAAATTCTAAGAGTATTTATGTCATCACACTATTTAAATATAATTAATAATAATATATATATATACATTATTATAATATAATATATATAATGACATTTTTTTTTGATAAGTGGATATTCATTAAAATAAAAAATAATATAAAAGTGAATGACTAAAATCATTCACGGAAATACAAAGCATCAACCTAAAACTAGGTGGTGCAAACAAAACATCAATTTAAAACTAAGTGGCGCAGAGAGCAAACTCAACCTAAACAAATTAGGTGAGTCGGAGAAAGCAGAAAATAAATACGAGAAAAACATAAAAAAGAAAAACAATAAATATTCTGTCTAAATCTAGGGTCTTCATATACTGCGATTTCAAATCTCATTTGGGAAGGGAGTTCGATTTTGTCTTCTTTCTTCAAGAGTAGTCTAATCCATCATGAGCGCATAAAAGATTTCATAGAATACCTAAAAAGAAAACCAAATACGAATACGAACAAAGGGCTCAGATCTAATCCGGGTTTAAAATTTTTTCCTTTTAAAAGAAGAAAAAACCGATATGTAAATATCAGTAATAGACTAAGCATATGAGATGATAAAGATAGCAAAAATACCAAAGAAATAGATAGAAAAACAAAACAAAAAACAAAAAACAAAAAAACCCAACAAAAAAGAAAAATTATTTTCCGCCAAGGGAAAAACTTTAGGAAAAAGCTAAATTTCTCCCGGCTGGGCAAAGAGAAAGAGGTGGGTGGCAGGAGAGAAGAGGGGGGGGGAAGGGAGGAGGGGCGGCTGCTTGAGGGAAGAGGAAGAGGGGGGTTTAGGGTTAAAGAGAGTTTTTTTGTTGTTTAGAGAGAGAATTTTTTGGTTTGTTGTTGTTTTATATATAATGACATATATAATATATACATTATTATAATATATATATTTAGTAATAAAGAGGAAAATAAATAAATAAATAAAATCAGAAGCTGAAGAAAAATAATAATAAAAAAAAGGTAAAATAGAGGGATTTATTTTTTATATGATTCTTGTATTATTGATTGTACAAAAATAATATTCATATATCTATGTATTATATATAACCTAATAAGTATTTAACTTTATTTTTTTATTTTTTATTTTTTTTTTGGTCTTTTTAATTTTATTTTGCCTCAATTTTATTTTTTTTTAATTAAAAAAGTATTTAGTAGAAAATTAAAATTCTTACATATATATATATATATATATATATGTGGTTTTTATAAATTCTATTATTATTTCTATGCTCATTAAACTCATAGTTATTAAACTTTCACTACCTTCAGACTTCCATATAACCTCTATGTAATTTGTTTTGTAACTTTTAAGAATAATGGAGATTTATTTATATATTTATATTTGTATGTATATGTATATATACGTTATACATATTTCATATTGTTTTATATGGTTTCTGTAAATATGAAATATGCGAGTGTGATAGAAAGGAGGGGGTGCATACCTTCCACACTTCAGTCAAGTTTTTCGGTGTTCGAATTTCCACCGTTCTGGCTGGATTCGCCATTGAAGCCAATGACATTAGATCCTCGAGGTTTGGATTGTTCTAAATGGCTTTGGGTCCTTGTCTACATAATGAATTTGTGTTTTGTGGGGTTGGCCTCCTCTTGATCAATTTTTCTTTCTAAATGGTCTATCTTCCCACATACATAGCAAAAGTCATATAGTTTTTCATACTTAAAAGCTTTCTAAATGTTGTGTGTTGTTTTCCCTGTCAATGTTGTATCTTATTTTCAAAATCTTCTCCATGTTGATCAATATTCTAATCCTCAAGAACCTCTTGACGTGTTTATAGATTGAATCATTATCTATCTTGACAAATTTTCCTATGAATCCACCTAATAGTTTGGGGGAAATTGTGAATTTGGACCCAAAATGTACACTCCCTAAAATTGAGTTCATTGAGAGAGAGAGAGAGAGAGGTTTGAGACCCATAGTATTAAGTTTAGTGACGCCCCTCTTATTGCCCATGGACTTGTTTTTACTATTTGTCCTTAAATGAGAACTCACATGATACCTACTATATTGTTGTCTAGATGTCTAATGTTGGGGACATGACTCCACAAGTTCAAGAAGAGATCTTAATTGCTATGATGTTTAGCTGTTTATTGGTGAATCAGTTTACCGATCATTACATACACTTCGAGTAGTGTGGGTTTGAGGGTAATTAAATGAGAGATTCACCATATGGTACTCTACATCTCCCTTTAAGTGATGGGATTCCATGGATTGATTCCAGTTCTAGTGGGTAGTTGGTCGGGAATATTCAAATTGAAGGAAATGGGGGATGGCAAAGAGAGGTAGGCTAGATATGATTCGGGACTGCGAATTACTAGACCTCGGATTCTCGGGCCCGAGGTACACCTGGACCAATATGAGAAGTGGTCCCTCAAATGTTCAGGAATGGCTAGACCGGGTGTTGTGTAACCACAGATGGCTTTTGTTGTTTCCCGATTGTAAAGTGTTCCACCTCCCGCGAACTCGATCGGACCACTGTTCGCTGCTGCTGCTGGACGCTCGGGACCAAAGCCGGGGGAGGTCAACACGACCTTTTCGAGTCCAAGCTGCATGGTTTCATCATCCGGGTTTTGAAGACCTCCTCTTGAGGAGTTAGAGTGAGGATAATCGGCAGGATCTCACAAGCAAGCTACGGTTTCTGCGGGAAACACTCGGACAATGGAATAAGGTTGTTTTTGGGAATATTTTTGACCGCAAGTTTCGTTGCTTGGCCCGTTTAGCTGGAATCCGGAAGGCTCTTCAGGTTCGTAGGTCTCCGAAGTTAGAACAGTTGGAACACTCGCTCAGGTTGGAGTTGAATTGCATTCTTGAGCAGGAGGAGATTTTTTGGAAACAAAAATCCCGCATATCCTGGCTTACGGAGGGCGAGAGAAATACTAAGTTCTTCCACATGTCCACGCAAGAACCGGATTGACAAGTTGAAATTGGATGGGTCTACTTGGTGTGATGATCCTGAAATCTTAAAGGACAGTACTCAGAAATTTTATGTCCAGCTGTATACGAAGGAACCATACACTGCTTGTGATCCTTTAGACTAGTGTTTCCCTTCGTTATTCCATCGGGATAGGAGTTGGTTGAATCGTCTGGTGGCTCCTCAAGAAGTTTTTGAAGCGGTCTCGTAAATGGGACCATACAAAGCGTTGGAGCCCGATGGTTTTCCTCCGTGTATTTTCCAGCGGTATTGGCATATTTTGGGGGAACGAGTGACAGAATCCGTGCAGTATATGTTTCGTATAGGCAGACTCTTAGCCGAGTTAAATGTCTTATTCCGAAAGGGAACTCGCCGGAGTCCCTCAATCAATTTCATTCGATCTCACTTTGTAATGTGTTAGTAAAGGTGGTCTCTAAGGTTGTAGCTAATCAATTGAAGCCGTTGATGGCAGGTTAACGGGTCGTTTTCGGTCTAGTTTCATCCTAGGACGATCTACTACAAACAATATTATTGTGGCTCGGGAAGGCTGTACATTCGTTGCAGAGGAAGAAGGGGAGGAAAGGAGGATTCATTCTTAAAGTGGATCTTGAGAAAGCCTATGACCGGGTGGATTGGGTTTTTCTGAAGGAAGTACTCTGTTTCACAGGTTTCAAGCAGGAGTTTGTCGGTCTTATTTTGGATTGCATTACCACAACGGAGGTATCGGTCTGTTGGAACGGAGAAGAATTAGCTCCCTTTCAACCGACTCGGGGTCTCCGACAAGGTGATCCTTTATCACCTTACTTGTTTGTCTTATGTATGGAAGTCCTCAGTCAGCGGATTACTAGGGCAGTGGAGGAACGTAGGTGGATGCCGATGAAAGTGTGTCGTGCAAGCCCGGGAATCTCACATATCTTCTTTGCGGACGATTTACTCTTATTTGGAGAAACCTCTTTCTCCCAAGCACGTCTGGTGGAGACATCTATTAGCCGAGTTTTGTGGGTTTTCGGGTCAAAGAGTCAATAGAGGGAAGTCTCGGATCTAGTTTTCGCCTAATACCCCGAGTTATCTTCGGAACTCTATGTGTTCGGAATTTCGGATTCCGATGACCTCATATCTTGGTGCTTATTTAGGAATTCCGCTTTTTCATAGACGCCCGTCTAAACTTTTCCAGCAGTTGGTTGACAGGACTCATAGGAAGCTTGCGGGCTGGAAGTTGAAACTTTTGTCACGTGCTTCCCGACTGGTCCTTCTTAAATCGACGTTGTCCGCGCTTCCTATCTATACCATGCAGACGGTGGCGGTTCCCAGCCATACCATACATATCTTGGAGCAATTGGGGAGAAATTTCTTTTGGGGTTCAACTCAAGAGAAACGTGTGATGCACACAGTGGCGTGGCGTAAGATCTGTCGCCCCATTAAGATGGGGGGCTTGGGGGTTCATCTTTTGAAAGAAGCCAACTTAGCTTTACTAACTAAGCTTATTTGGAAAATGGTTCATCAGCCGTCTTGTCCGAGTAGTTGTATTTTGTCGGCGAAGTATGGGGGCTGGGCGTCGATTGTTAGAGGTTTGGAATTGAAAAGTTGCTCTTCCGTGTGGAGGGGATGTCACGGGCAGCTCGCTGGTTTCTTCAAGGAGTTCAGTGGGAAGTTGGCAATGGGTCTTCTGCGTTGTTCCGGCATGATAGGTGGTTATTAAAGGAACCTTTGCTGAGCCATGCGGTTGGAGTTGTTTCAGTGCAGGAACAAGCGAGATCCGTGAGGTCCTACTAGAGTCCTGAAGACGGTTGGCAACCGGGAGCTCTGTCACGGCTTCTGTCGGTGTCTATTTTGAATGTACTGGAATCAGTCCGTCCAGCTGGCCATTCTTCTTGCCGGGATCGCCCCATCTGGTCCTTGAACAAGACTGGAATTTTCTTGACTAGGTCTATCCGGAAAGATTTTGCAGCCGCATCATCACGAGCAGGAGTTCCCCCGGAAACGAGTATGGAAATTTAAAGGCCCATCTAGAGCATCTCTAACTCTATGGACTATTTTGCTTGGTGCTTTACCCACAACCGAGCTTTTGTGGAGAAGAGGTATACTCGACTCGCCAAGGTGTATTTGGTGCAGCTGTCCGACTCAGTCCAGTTTACATGTGCTAAGGGATCGTCCGTTGGCGGCAGCGGTTTGGCAACATAGGGCTGCTCATTTTTTGGAGGATCCCTATGCTTTAGCTAAGAGAGGCCTCTCCAAGGTAGTTGAACTTCTCTTAGCTTGGGCATAGGATCTGGTTTTCTTGTTTTGCTCTTCTTGAGTTATGGTGTATATCTCTTTGCTAATTTCTAATGAAATTAACCCCGATTTCAAACAAAAAAAAAAGAGAGGTAGGCTAGGGTGGGGGTAAGGCTGATAGGTGAAGGAAGACGGTGAAAAGCCTGATGAGAAACCTAGATGATGAAACTAGGTGATGAAAGACGGGAGAATGTTCTACTCTTAGAGAGAGAACAGAAAAATTTTCGATCTTTTCTTTTTCTTACTAAAGAATATGGATGGACACATATGATGACATCAAGACAAATTCTACAATTCTCCATCAAGTAATACTATAGATGATAACCCTATATCCACCACAGTGAACATATTTTATTTTTTTAATAAACCTATTTTATTACAATTGATGATCCCATGACACATATAACTTAGATCCCACATAATACACGGATCCGCTGCGAGATGAAACATTATCACCATTAAAATAAATAAATAAATAGGAATCTGAATTCTAACATTTTAAAATTTACAACTCATAAGAAGCTGAATTTTACAGCAATAGACAATTACAGAAGACCTCAAATTTACAGAATCAACATTTTGGTGCTCAATTATAAATGGCATCCATTGTACCCCCTTACCCTTGTTGCTAGGACTACCAGATTATGCCCTCTCCTCAAAGGAAACTAAATTAATGATCAAAATCTAGCAAAGAAGAAGACAACATTTACCTTCAGTGGTTTGTGTTAGTATGACATTCAAAATTATAATTCTGTATGAACAATATCAGTGCTGATAAGTAGGGATGGCTATCTCCAGCATCCCTTTCTTGAACTGCTAAAATGGACTGCAAATGAAACAGAGTGACGTTGAGAGACAGAACCCTAGACGTCACTTAGAGAGCACTTTCCGACATCTGCTGGCTTTCTTCAGCAACAATAGAAGATAATAATTGATGGTGTCTTTTTTCCTGAGCTTTTCTTCTGTTGGATTCAAGGATGATAAGAAGTGCCGTAATGTCAGCCGGGCTAACTCCGCCTACTCTACTTGCTTGACCAATTGTTTGGGGCCTGACCTGTTGAAATCAAATGAAATCAAAAGCGTAACCGCCATAGCTCAGCAAGCTTGTGCAGACAATAGCAACAATTGCCTTTCAATGATACAAGCAAAAGACAACAACAACAAAAAAAAAATTAAAAAATTTCTCTCCAATCCCCTTCTCCTGTCTAAAAACTAATCACAGCTTCAAATTGGCGGTAATGGCCCTACCTAATGAACATGAAGAATTGCAGAGAAATTACTTCAGGCAAATCTTTTAGGGGTTACTCTTCGAATTTCGTATAAACTTTTTAAGTATTCACCACTAACAATGAAGTTGAAGACTGAAAATAAAAACTAAACAAATTCTTTACCCTGATAAGATATGAAGGAATTTAATGCAGCATGCATGTTCAGCAAAAGCATACGAAGAAATCATCTGTTGAAATACCTTTGACAGTTTCTCACGTGCCTCAATAGATAAAGTTGTCATTGCATAATAATCTATGTCTTCTGGAAGTAATTTGTGCTCTTTCTGGATTAGCTGCAGACAAAATAATTGGTAAACTTGAAATTATTATCCTAGGTACGGGGAGAAATAGGAAATCAAAAGATAACTAGAAAAAGCTAATACATCAGAAGTCATCTCTTGTTCAGAAAAAATGCACTCTAGAAGGTCAAACTTTATATATAGTAGAGTCTCCTACCTGCTGGAGTTGGATCTGCTGACGAGCAATAAAACCCTCATATTTGATATCTATCTCAACACACTTTTTCTCAACCCAAGATAGGAGCGGATTTCCATAACCATGCTTGTCAAAAACTTTATACTCCACATGTGGTTTCTTAAGAAGGCTCTCCAATGTTGAGGCCTCCCTTACTGGCTGATTTGATAGCACAGTAACCTCAGCGGCTAAATCTCCACCTGCATATAACAAATATATTTCAACACAGTGTACGTCATGCAAGGGGAATTCATAAACACTGATATGCCTGATTTTTCAGCTCCCAGTGCATTCTGAATAACTAGCTCAGTTTATGGCCAAGCATACCAGCAGATTAATGTGAAGCCATTGCCTTCTTGGAGAATTTAAATGGAACCCTACTTATAAGGTGTTGTCATTTGGATTAAAATCTAAGGTTTACTCAAAAATAAAACCAATTAATTAACACTAAAACAATGTAGGTGCAAATTTTGACACATATCAGGTACATGATCTTTTGCAATTAATTTCAAAATATTCTAAGCAAACCATACAGTAGCCATAGGTTGCAACATTCTGTGATGATATATTAACATATCACCTTATAAGTTAAGATTGATCTATAAAGTTCATTATCTTGAGGATTCCCAAATCTCTTATGATGATTCATTGTTTTTTTCGCAAAAGAGTTGAATAACCAATGTTTGCAAGCAGGTCATGGAACTTATCTAGATTTTTTCTAGAATTTAATGCATGTGCTTTCTGTTCATAAAACCATCACCCGTTCCTCCAACCAAAAGCCCCAAACCACAATGCAACACACAAGAGGGGGAAAACGGTGATTGTACAAAACTCAAGACCTTGGGAAATTTAACCAGGAAAAAGAAAAAGGACACTATCCTTTAATCATATATATGCAGCTTCAATTTAGGAATAGCAATTGATTCAGCCATTTATTAATACACCTGATCTCAACAAAAAATGATCTGCTCTAGTAAGACCCTGATCTTCTATATGATGTAAACAGAGAGGAAGGTCAAACTAATCTCTTTCTCTATTAAGCCAGTCATGTGTCTTCCACTCATCAAAGTTATGCATGAAAGGAACTATTACATTTTCTATTTGAGACAAATATACAAAGAATTTACTGGCATTTTAAAAAGCAGATTATTCTTCTTTTCCTAAACAGGTGTATTGCTTCATAAATTTCTAATTGTAGCACAAATGAAAAACAAAGTTCATACACAAAATACTTTGTCATCTAAGGTTCTAAGAATAATCTCATTACATACCTTTCCCCCCCAAAAAATAAAATTATGCTATCTTTCAGCTCATCCATGAAACATTACAATCATAATAACAGGCTGCCTGAGACTAAAAATGATATACAGATGTTTGCATTTGCAGGAAAAAGTGAAGTAACCTGAAATCTTGACTGTTTTTAGACGATTCTTCTCTTCCAAAATCCGGGCTTGCTTGTCCTGGTACATTTTCCAACGTCTTTCATCTATCAAACCAATTTTATGTCCAAGGGGAGTGAGGCGGCTATCAGCATTATCAGCTCTTAGAAGCAAACGATGTTCTGAGCGGCTGAAAGAGCAGTGAAGAATGTTCCATATCTAAATTAAATAACACTAGGTCTGAACTCCATAACGCATGCATACAATGAAAATAATTGCAATCCTATTAGTGCTAATGTTTGATTAAAACAGATAAACCATCATGGAAACAGTAAACTTAAGAACTTCTGCACAAAATTGGAGATCCACGCAATAGTTCACTGATCACTAGATCTTTTTCTGTTATAATTTATTGCTAATGCTTGATTAAAATAGACAAAACCATCATGGAAACAGGAAGCTAAAGAACTAATGTCACTTTCTAAATAGCTGGCATCAGGTCAAGTTGGTTAGTCAAAAAATGGTTTTTCCTTTCTAGTCAAACTTGCAAAATAATCAATCACTTTGAGCCTTCCTGATAAAGATAGAGTGAACAATCGAGGTCAAGAAGAACATGGAAAAGATTCCTCTAAAGACCAGATATTATGTGACATATTTTAGATGATGACCAGTGCTTATGAAAGTTATAATAGGCTTGTTGAAACTCTAGTGCTCCTTTTCTTGTTTATTTAATTGCTCGACAGTCACAACTTTGATGTTAATTTAATTAGTAAGTTCCAAAATGTTGATTTGCACCAGTGATGCCACACACATAGTCCCTCAGATACAACCTTTTTTGAGACGAGCATACCAATAACTTTCAGGACAGGCTTATCAAGTCAGGGGCACACTGAGCCTGCTAATGAACTTTTAGTACCTAAGGGAAATTCTTCCTTTCAGTTTCTATTTTCTCTTGAGAATAGTTGAATGCAGTCAAGATCAAATAATGTTATTAAGACTTTAAAACTCAATTGATACCCCTGAAAATGTAAGGAAAAGTTCTGACACTGCAACATAGCACGCTAATCTCAAAAGAACATTTATGAAAACAAAATTCAATAATTAAAAGAACAATAAAATTGATATATTCAAAATTTTTGAACATTCTCTCTCTTAACCCCAGAGAATAATGCGTATTTATGGACTCCAAAACCTATTTGAGTAGAATAAATAAAAATCCTAACACTTACCAAAAATCTAAAAATTACTTCTACCACCATGATGAATTCTTGCACCAAATCTCTACCTGTGTAATTATGTCTGTCTCCATAATTATTTCAACCAACAAAATGTGTGCAATTCTGCTCTCAATATAGATGTTTTCAAATTCATTATAGGTCTGTAAGGTCTCCTAAAACAATATCATTGTTGCTTCTTATCCATACCTATTTCTGCTGACACACAATTGAGGTATGAAGTCGACTTATAATTTTTCGAGATGTCTCTCACCTACTTGGAATTTGTTGCAAGCTCTCTGTCGCAAAGCACTTGATTGTTCTATGAATACTTCTTAAGATTTTTATATCCTGATCACTGTCATGGATATGAATCTAATGTGACCTACTCTGATATGACCAACACAATGAGATAGAATAGATAAAATGCAAATCTCAAAACCATTCTTTAAAACATAATTCGAGAATTGAAAGAACAATAATATTGATATATTTAAAACTCTGAAAATTCTCTCTTACCCCTGGAAAACAATGGATATTTATAGACCCGAAAACTTATTTGACTTAAATAAGAAAAGAAATCTTAACGTTACAAAAAAAAAAAAAAAAAAAAAAAAAAAATAATTATACAATAAACTATAAAATAATCAAATCCTAATTCTATTATAAAATCATAACCAATTAAATACAAGTCCTAATTTAAATATTACTTGAGTTTGTATAGTATACAATATTGTAGTATCCTTGTTTTATTAAAAATCTTCCAATTCTTCAGTTTTTCTTCTACCCTTCATCAAATTCTCAGAGCTTTTAAGGGACATCAGCTAGCCAACATTTTAATCATATATTCAAGATTCAAGAGACTGCTATCAACAAACACAATTTAATACCCTAGAAAATAGAAGAGAAGATTCTCTCAAGAGAGTTCGAGATAATTTCTACCATTTTGTTTGCCCTGATGATGATTATTAGTTGATAATTGGTCCTTTCAAAGAGATTATAGGATCATTGAGCTGTCTTGTTAACGCTATTAAATCTCTACCTCATCTCAAAGTCTAAAAAATTGAAGTTAAAACTGATAAAGAATGATGAATTTATACATTTATCATATCAATTGAACACAATTTATAAGAACATGCTCAACACATAGATAATAGATGATAACCATTAAATGGGATTCAAGATTTAAACACAACTTCCCACTCTAGTATCATATACATGTCTACCCTAAGATTAAATGGTAGAAAAGTTTAACCTATAAGTTTAATTTTATTTTATTTAATAGGACTGTTAACTTCTTAAACTTATTATATAATATTTGGAAATACATATACAAATGTGCACCTGACTTCACTCAAGCAACTACTTTTTATTTAACTTGGACCTAGGCTAGATGAGAGCCCTAAGTGCCTTGGGTAATGCCGATTGCACTTGAAAACACTGGCTTGTACTCTATTATTCAGAAACAGCAATTTTTTCCAAGTCTTCTTAATTCTTAGTGGTTTATAGGTTTAAAAGTCTAGTGCCAAAAGCTCTATCATATTTAGGGTCTTTTGGCCAATAATTTTTACAAACTTAAGAATATTCCTTGTTCATAAAAAATAACAGAGATTTAAAATTTGAAAAAGATAATCATTGCCCACAAAACATTCATTTTGATGTTTATTTTTCTCCAATTTATTTTAGACCATTTTCATGTCCAGAAATTAAAATCAATACATGCGGTTTCCATATAGTTAATATTTCACTCTTGTAACTTTTATTAAAAAATTAACTAATTAAAACATTAATAATTAATTGTATATTGCTTGCTGATATCGATTATAATAATGGATTACAATAATCGGGTATCAACTTTTAGATCTTAATGCAGATGTAAAATAGTTTTTGTTAAGTAGGGAAAAATTATGAAGTTTGGAAAATAATTGACCAACTAAGATGAGGAATGGTCAAATTCAAAAAAAAAAATAATAATAAATACTACTTTGATCAAATTTAATATATAGCCTTAATATATATTTTTCAAAGTCACTAGAGAATGTAAATATATGACTTCTCTATACGGTACGTATGTTAGATTCTTCAGTTAACAAGAATTGTATGTTAGATTCTTCAGTTAACAAGAATTTACAGACTGTTTCTCTAATCTAGTCATGAATATAAAGATAGCTTCTTCTTAGAGTGAAACTAAAAGCTTATCTCCGGTTACCTAAAATTTTACAGAATTTTCTGCATTATTTACAATGTGTTTTATGCTTACAACCTGAAGAATTTTATAAAGGTATGGCCTAGAAAAGGCACTACTTTATTCTCTTCAGAATAAATTTTAAGAAAATAACACCAGATTTCTTCTCCTCCTATTGCAATCTAGGTCCATGGTCATATATTGCAGGTCAAACTCTCACTTCTTTTTCAGTCCTTAATCACCATTATCATTAAACCAAGGATTCCTTTGCATTGAAGCTCATTGATACTCCAGTTTATGAGTTGGTTATTCCAAAACTTCAACCTACTTTGGCATACAATTAATTGCAGGAAAATCAAACTGAGATTCATCTGATTCATATTTCTAATATGACATGAAATATTTAAGTATTAATTCAAATAAAGGCAGGAATTCAGACACATCTTAAATACTTCAATTTGCAAAATCAAGCTAGCTCAAGTAGTTACTGGTGTTGATACCTTCTGGCCTGGTTCTTTAAAATACCAACAAATCAATTTATAGGACCTAATTTTCCCTATTCTAGCCATTTCTGTGGAAAGCATCAATGTAGTGCTTGAGCATCAAGGGGCTAATTAAGAGATTAAATTTAACCCTTTTCTATCAGCGTAATCTTTTAGAATAGGTGGTAATTTACTTCAATTTAACATGATTTCAATGTAGGAGGTCCTAAGTTTGAATCCTTGCTATTGCCTCCATCATTTGATTATTGTGCACTTGTTGGGCCTTTATTAAGCAAAATTTGTGATCAGCTCACACATATAAGAGGTGTGTTAAGAGTATAAATTTAATTTCTCTATACTTTAGAGAGGGTGACAGTTTACCTAAACTTAACAGTAATCAACTAGGACTGTGTGTACGGTAATTATAGATGGTAAATATGCAAAAAGTTTCTTAGTCATTGGCTTATTTCTTAGGAAAGCATCCATTGAAATAAAAGGACATCTATTGCATACAGTATTTCTAAATATGGATTTCACCACTTACCTTGTTAACATACGATAAGGTTCTCGGAGATCTTTGGTGACTAGATCATCAATCAAAGTCCCTATGTAACTGCTTTCCCTCTCAAGAACAATGAGGGGTTTCCCATCTGAATGTCTAGCAGCATTAATCCCAGAAATAATGCCCTATATTAAATTCAAAAATAGAGAGTACAAATTAGGGACCAGTTGTGGTCGAATCAATAGATAAATCATTGCAACAGTAACTTTCATCAAAAGAATCTACAGTAACAACCTGTGCAGCAGCTTCCTCATAACCCGTTGTTCCATTGATTTGCCCTGAGAAGAAAAGTCCTTCAATTTTCTTAGTCATAAGTGACCTATGACACTGATATGCAGGCAAATAGTCATATTCTACAGCATAAGCAGGCCTCAACATTAAACAGTTCTTAAGTCCAGGTAGTGTTCTCAAAAGTGGCAACTGCAGTCTCTCAGGTAACCCAGTAGAGAATCCCTACGAGCACATTAAGCAAAATAAGTGAATGTGGATAAGGTAATGTAGAATGAGAAGAGAAACAAAAGAATTGTAGTACTTTTGTACATAGTAAGTAGAATATGCTCCATAGTTTACTAGATAATTATGGAACCAGAGTAAGTTAAACAGTCAATAACCTAGTTATAAACTGTACTATCTGATAAGTCAAACGAACATGCTCAAAAATGAAAGGAAGACATAGAAACAAGAACGATGCTAACAAGAAAACTAGTTTCAATTAAACTAGACTTTTGATCTGCATAAAATAATGTTGCAATTTATTATTAACAAAACCATAAATCTCTCTCAGAAAAGAAAAAGAAATTAAAGGTTCATTTCAAAATTTCACTTAACTAATCACATACCAAATCATATTTTTGACTCAGTTTTCCAGATTAATGATAAATAACCATAACATGTTGTATCCACTCACATTCTGAATAAATGGCATCTGAAGAAAACACATGTATGCTGTGTAAACTGCGAAAATGCAAATAATAACTGAGAGTCAAAAATAACTTTAGATAATATTTGTAACGTATATCTAACTATCAATCAGTATTTAACTAAATTTAAAGGTTTTATACTTAAGCACTACTAAGTTCACTTGCAAGAGCACTTCTACAAATTGGAAAAACCTTGGACCCTCTAATAGAAGAATATCCAGGTAGTTTTCTTCACATTTTCAAAAGATACCTATTATAAGCTCAATAATTTGTTAAATATAAAACATAAGAATGCCGCATCAGGATTGATAGACAATGTTAATCCCAATGAATTAAACACTGGCTAATAACACCACAGCAAGCATCTGGAATCACACCAACTATTGCAGTGTTCAGTGTTAGTTCATATTAACTTTATTTTTAGGTCCATTACTTAAGTATTTGTGCATGAATAGGCTTATTTTTCCTTATATATTCTACCCATTTTGCATTTTATTCTTCTGCAGAGTAGAAAAACCCCTAAATGATGGAATTGTTGAAAAGAATTAGTACAAAATGGTTCTAATGGTGATGCAAGGGCGAGGACTGGTATTTATATATTGAGAAGTAGTTTGAAAGAATAGCTGTGCAGATCTAAACTGGCCAAATGGGAACATGCATGGACATGATTACAACCGTTCAACATCCCCAATTTTCATAAAATTTCCTGTTTTAAAGGGGAACAGAGAAGAAAAGGGGGTAGGGGGACTAACCAAAACAAAAAAATTAAAAATAAAATAATAAGAGAGTAGGTTTCTTGGTAAAGATCCTAGATTTCTTCAAAACCATCCAAGATAAGGAAATTCCAATCAAATGAAAAAAGGAAATTGAAGATTAATTCAAAGATTTGGGAGAAGAATTGGCAAGGGTCATCTGCAGGTTTCTTTTTAAAAATATCTTCGACTTCTTTTTATTATCTTTAGCCATGTGGACAATACTTTATTTTGGAGAGAAAAAAATGTCATTTTCTAAAAATTTTGACTAACTTTTTACTTATTTAAAAAGTAAATTTCTAGTGCATTAATTATATTTTTCATATTTAACTATAAAAAATTTCGATTTAAACATTCAAATTTAAAAAAAAAAAAAAAATATATATATATATATATATATATAAATATTTTGATTTCCATAATTTTCCTATACTAGTTTAGAGAATTATATAGTTTGCAATGGTGAATTTAGGGATGTTGTGTATTTTATGGTGGATTATTTTATTCTATGTGAATTTCATGTGACTAATGTTTAATTCATCAAGAATTGTGATTGAATTCTATTAGGGATCTTATATGCTCTATGTTAAACCGTTACTTACTCTAAAAGTTCTAAAAGTTTAAAACAAATAGAGTCCTCTTAACACACCCCATGTGAGGCCAATCACAATTTTTAACAAGGCGAACATGTGCATAATAATCAACAAATGGGATACTAGTAAGGATTCTAACTCATTTTCATCCATTAAATCAAATTAAATTGCCTCTAGATCTAAAAGTCTAAGCTAATATAGAGGGCTTAATTTAACCTCTTAATACTCTACATCCAAGGTTTTAATGTTAAATCCTATTCCCAATTGATTTCTAATTCAATTTCTCTAATTCACGTGAGTTATTATAGTTTTAATAAATAAATCATTTGGAATTCCATTGTTTACTGATCGCTAAATTGCAAGGGCTTTGAATTTCATGAGTTCAATTTGTACACCCTCTTGGATATTAACATGATTCCCCCTTTTTAGGAGCACCATTTTTGTGTACGTTATTTTCTCTCTTTTAGGGAACGATCCTATTGTTGGGAATGCCTTTACAAGCACCTTAATTATCCTATTGAGAAGCACAGATACTCTGGGGGGAGGGGACCCAGCGTTTAAGGAATAATAAAATATCATTGGCATGGGCAGGCTTCTAAAACTAATTCTTATAAGTTTGTTAGTTGACTTTTGCCTTTTTAACCCCCTTTTGGGAGTGAAGGAATCCTTCTGTAAGGAGTCCGAGCGCTTTAAGGGGCATTTAAACTGCTTCTTTTCCCATTCCTATTCTTTTCCTTTAACAAGTTTTGTCGTACAAGCAATGTTTTTTATAATCATCTTTGTTAACCAATATTTCCTAATGCTCGATTTAAAGAATTGGTAATGAAATTCATGCTTATCATATGAATAGTAAATGGATGATCATGTTTAATTGTTTGATCTCAACATATGAATTATTTCATGAATTTCCTAGACATCGTTTAATCCTCAATTATGCCCATTGATTATAATTTTCCACTCTTAATCATTCTTATCTTGATTGAAGCCCTCACTTCAGTCAATCCACCATTAATTACATTATAAATTTTGCATAAATGTCAATCCTTCTACATCAAAACGCTATCTACCATAATCTAGATACTTAGTATATCTCTATGTTGGGGTTGTCTTTCGTACATTCTCAATTTTTAATTAGTTTTGATTACTACAATACAATTCTCTCATCGTTCACTAATAACTCAGAAGTCTAAAAATAGGTAGTCCCCTCTCTAGCTTATTTACTTCTACTTCTCAATCCTTACAAGTTAATACTATACAACTCTATACAATCCCTCAAGTAAAAAGTTATACACCATACTCACTAATCAATGGGTACCCTTACCTTAATCAAGTGTTTGATTATTGTATTTTATTACTTAGTTTTATATTATTACATTCATTATTCCATCACATTATTACTTTCATCATAATCTCATAACACCATTTGCACGTCACTCTAATACTCATTTCACTTGACCCCAAATTAAAAGCAACAAAGAGGAAGCAAAACTGCAAAAGAAACATCAGGCTCCACGGTGGAAAGTGGAACATTGGAGACGGTGATTGATGATCAAAAGACAGCACCAGTCTGCTTATGTGTTCCTAAAAGCTTTCTTAACTTTTGGTCTTTCTAGAGATAAGAAATGATGAAAATAAGAGAACATGAAGAGTGGATAAAACTGACAGGGGCAGGAGGGGAGGAAGCAAGAGTTTGTGGAGGGAGATTCAGCAACAAGAGAATGCATGAACAGAGAAGGATATGAGTGACAAAGTGTTGAAGCAAGGACAAAACAAACAAGAAAAAAGAAACTAAAAGGAAACATAAGATTTTGCTTTTGGAAATAAGAGGCTAGTCATCGGTGGGATGCACAAGAAGGGTACTACATAATAAGAGGGAAAATGAAATAGAGAAAGAGAGATGGAGCAAAGATGTCTTTTTATCCTAAAGGTATGACAATTGATATGTGGGGCTTGTGTGAGTAAAGTGTTTCCTACCCCAAACAATACAGAACCCATAACTTTTAGTGCATACATCTGCAAACCTTTCATTCCTAGTCAAGGAAACAATCAGCAATATCTTTGTTCAAAATTAGCAATCAATATCTTTGTGATGGAAAAATAAGCCAATAACTAAAGAGTTCTATCATGTATACAAAAGAACATGTTAGGATGTTTTAGTATAATGTAGTTACTATTCTCATTCGTGTCTAGTTCACATACAAAAAAGAAAGACTCTCCCTTTGAATGGAAAACATGTCAGGATGCTTTAGTACAATGTAGTCCATATACTCATTAAGGTCTAGTTCACATACAAACAAGAAAAACACTCCTTTTGGAAGGAAAAATTCATATGTTTGTGCTTCTATAAGATCGCCAAGTCAAATAATTAATATAATACCTGTACATAGAGCTCAGGAACTGATCGACCCTCTGGTTCAAGAAATATTTGATGAGATTCTTTATCTTGAAACCTTACAATCTGGAAAAGTATATAGCAGGTCAATAACATAGTACTTCACAGCAGAAAATGTAGAAATGAGAAGAAACAGAGAACTTACTTTATCTTCAATAGAGGGGCAGTATCTAGGTCCCTTTGCTTCTACCCACCCTCCATATGTCGGAGTCTCGTGTAGATTTTCTTTGATAATATCATGTGTTCTCTTTGTAGTACGTGTCAGATAGCAACACATTTGTTCCCTTTCTATATGATAATCTGGATCAAAACTAAACCAACTAACCTGCTGATCATCAGTGTGTATCAGACCATAATCTTCAATCTAATTAAACCACAAGGAACTAAACATGATTAACAAAGGAAATGTTTAGACTCCATTTGTTCAGACATCCTCTTTTGCAAACAGATAATTTTTTTTAACAATTTTACTGACTTCCTTTCGTGAGGCAAGCTGGATACGGCTGGACCTTGTTACAAATTAACTCCAGTCAAAAGATAGTAGCGTAAAGGGAATCCAAGGAAAGACATCTATGCTAGTTCACCTCCGTCAGTCTAGAGCACCTCTCGCGCCCAATAGAATTTTATCAAAAAAAGGCTTTCTTTTAAGGTTTAAGTTTTCTCAAATCACCCAGCAGCCTCTAGAAGGCCTTACTGTATTCCTTCTCTAAGTCGAACTCCTAGTTTCCAGCTACCTGTTTCCTTAGTCTTCTTCTCTTTAGTAGTTACTTAGGAGTCCCCTTAGGGTGCACGAGAGCACGCTATTGGTACTATTGGTCTATAGGTTTCCTTTAGGCCCTTATTAGCTTCATTATTCGTTATCAATAGGGTAGTAGCGAAGAAAGCCTTTAATACAGCTTTCAAGCATTTAAGGAAGCTACAAGAAATCCTTTATTATAGGGATGGGGCCCCCTAACTCCCTGAACACAAACTCAACCTCTCGTATGAGGGCCGAAGTTCTGCTTCAGTCCACCACCCTATAACCTTATTATACCCCTTTTTTGTACATTTTTGTGGTGTAATACCTGCTTAAAGATTCCTTAAGTGCCTTATAGTCCTTTTTTACCTTTTGGCATTTTCTAAAAAGTAAATTTCAAATGTCTACCAAAATTTCAAATTCAAAACATTCAAATTTTTATATATACTTAAATAACTTGACTAAAAGGCTCAAAAATCTGCAATCAGCACTAAGCAGTCTCATCTAATAAAATTAATAAATTAATACTTGTAATGAGAATAACTTGGACCATGATGGTCTAAAATAGAACTAGGCAAAAAACAATCAAGCAGCATGAGCCAGCAGATTTTTGATGCACATTGGATGCAAGACAATATATATATATATGGCAACTTCGTCAAAGCCACTGGATCCATGTTTATGCACAAAATAGAGGGTATTAAATAAATTAACATTAGGATAAAAGAAAGTATAGGGACCTCATCATCTCCATGCTGGGGCTCCAATGCAGAAAAATCTACAGTGCGTATGTCCACCCGAGGTGGTGTACCAGTTTTCAACCGGTCAGTTTCAAATCCAAGGCATTGCAAATTCTCTGTTATCCCAGTTGAGGCTGATTCACCAGCTCGTCCTGCAGGCATAGAAGCTCTACCAACCCAAATTATCCCACTCATAAAAGTGCCAGTGGTCAGAATCACTGAAGAAGCATAAAAGTTCATCCCGAAGAATGTCCGAACACCTTCCACATTGTCATTCTTACCCACCAAAATATCTGTAACCATTGCCTCTCTAATTGAAAGATTTTGGGTACTGAAAATTGTAATACAATCAGAATTTTACAAGGATGAGCCTTCCTCATACCCCCATAATCCAAAGTTGAATCTTTAATATAATACAAAAAATTTAGAGAAGTCTTTGACACCAGTATTTGATACAGGAAAGATTTAGCAGTAGTATTTTAGGACAAGATTTGTCTTTCTAGCATTCTTCTGAATATATTTCTCATAAGTTCTAGGTTTCTATTATTATTTATTTTTCCAAATTATATTATGATAAGGTCTTCATCATTTAATTTAAAGGGTAGGCTTTGTTTAGATAGAGAATAAGTTTTGAATACAGTTATATTTCTTCCAGAGAAATTCTATCACAACTACTAAGCTAAAACTTGACTTTTTCCTTTCCCTTTTCCTGCTAACTATATCACCCTGCACTAGTATTACCACTTTATTCTTATTGCTAATCTGGATAGTAGTGAGACTAATATGCTGTTGGGACTCTTGAATTAAGGAATTTATTAGAGGAGCATTAAATAGAAGTGTTATTTATTTGATAAAATTGAACATTCATTATTAAACATCAAAAAATTATTTTGGATAGAAATGTG
Organism: Cynanchum wilfordii; assembly: GCA_025388415.1. Taxonomy (NCBI): domain Eukaryota; kingdom Viridiplantae; phylum Streptophyta; class Magnoliopsida; order Gentianales; family Apocynaceae; genus Cynanchum; species Cynanchum wilfordii. The sequence goes on along the minus strand of JAHSUH010000272.1, from coordinate 73,638 downwards.
GGTTCAATTCTATCTTTTATGTTAAGAATAAGCTATTGAACTTGCCTCTCCACTATCTTTTTCATTTCTAAAGCATATTCCCTCTTATCTGTCTGTGCACGCAATGCCCTAACAGCAGGCCCACGTGAGCTGTTAAGGACACGCTTCTGTAAATAACATCTGCAGCATGAAATACACATGACCATCAGTTATCAGATGATATGATGCAGTTGTATCTAGAGAATATAAAAAAAAAGGACATGCTAAAATTATGCAAGATACATTTCAATTCTTTATAAAAAAAGTTTGAAACATAATTTTTTTTTTTTGATAAGTGAAACATAATTAATTAATAACTAACATATGTCTAAAACAGTACACACGAAATAATTGCTAATAAATCTGGTAGCTCCTCAAATTTATCAAAAGTTTGTGGCTATAACACAAAAAACCAAATAACGGAAGAATTCCCAATTTAGTGCCTGAGAGTTTTACCCAAAATAAAATATACTGATAGCCATTGAATTTGTTAACATAAGCAAAGAGGAAAAAGGGGGTCCAAGGCTGAAAATTAAACCCCTACTGGTTAATATTAATTTCCTTTGCTGAGGAAATTCGCTTAGTTATATTATTTTGGCTTTTAGTGTGAGTAAGTTGCTGAGGTGTGCTTTATTTAGGGGGTTTTACTTTTGGAAGGGGGCAATTTTTGCCCGAGATCATACCCATTTCTGGGAGTGGCAGAATTCACAGCCTCTCAAAAAGCTTTTGGGAATATTCTTGTATTCATTAAGTTCAATTCAATATCTACATTTTCCCCCCATCTTCCTTTATTTGTTTCGCCTGATTGAATATTATAGAAGAGTGAGAAGTTCCAAATCAGGATCCTATCATATACACAGTCTTTTTTCTTTTCCCCAACCAATAGGGTACCCTAACAACTTATGATTTGTCAAAGAAATCTTCCATCCTGATTCTGTTGATTCTCTGATATATAAACACACACACAAAAAAAAAGGAAAAAGAAAAAGAAAAACACCAATAACTGCTTAACTCATATACATATTTTTTAGGGCAGTTTTGTCATTCAAAAATACGTAAGATTTTCTTTAATGTATGTTCTCATATTTCATCATCATAATCAGTTAATGTGAATTAAGTAAACCCTTTTCTATCACTTCTTGGCTAAAAACTTCAAAAGAGATGGATATCTAAAAAGCAGAGGAACCCTAAGGAGGCAAAGTAAGAGATTATGGTGCAGGCAACATTATAATTGGTGAACCGAAGTTTAAAAACCTAGAATATGATCACCCATTTGAACTCCATTTGTAGCTTTGCAAAACAAACACAGAATCTTCCACCTAAACTTCAAAACATGCATTCCCATTTCACCAAGGGAAAAATAAATAAATAAATTGTAGGAAAATTGAAATAAGGTTCAGATCAGTCTTTTCGAGGACATAGAGAAGATGATGAGTACATGGTGATAGCAGTACATCAATTTTATCATTATTAATGATTTTATAATTTCCTAGTTTCAGAATTATGCGTTAGGTAAGACACCTTATTTGTCCAGGACTTTTAACAACATATAATTATTTTTCTTTATTATTATTTCGTGTTAACAATTCAACCATCTCTATCAGCTTAATTTTTAGATGGGACCAATTAGAATTATTCCTAGTGGTTTGTCCCTGAATTTATTCTATTCCATATACAATCTACCCCTTCCACACATGGCTACACTCCATTTGTTGCTCAGGAAATCGTGAGAAGAAAACCCACGTAAATCACTGGAAATTTCTCTGCAAATAAATACAGGTTGAATTTTCTCCAAATGTGCAAATAGCCCAGAAAGAATTGAAAAGAACGTCATTCTAGCCTCTTCCAAGTGGGAATAAATGGTTTTTCCAACACTAAATCGAAGAAAGTAAATAGAGTATATGAAGACCAAGAATGATTTGACCAGCATAAATATATCAACCCCCCAGCGACCTCAAAATAAATCAGAGGCATACTAACATCCAAGATAATAGCAGTAAGAAGATATAGAGAAATGACTGAAGAGAAAAGGGAAAAAGATTAATACATTTTGATCATGGGAAAAATTATCTCATCGTTCTTGAATATTTTTCATTTTGTGAGATATCAGAGAAATTATCTGTAGAAGAAGCGGCTCAGAAAAGGATGAAGAAGACATTGGACTGCTCATTTTCTTTATTTTCAAAAACTAAATAAATAAATATACATAAGCAAGAGTTGGAGTTGTGTTTCTTGGACAGATAATTAGGTGACCTAGGATGGGTTGGTCAAGAAAAAACTTTGATAATCTTATTGGAGGTGAACTTCTGGTACTAAACTGGCGATTCTCACAGTATAAATGGGCAAAGCTAGGTGAAGTCAGTTTCTAGAAATAATAATTTATTTAAATAAGGAAGAAAAGAAGGATATGCTTCACGTCATTAATTCTTTTCTTCATCACTTGATGTGCTTACGATGTTATACTAGTACTTCAGGGACCATAGTTTTCACCTGTAGTATTTCCATTTTCTCCATATCTCACACTTGACTCATGCATCTATGTAAGATTTACCAAAAAATACTGTACCCCTTTATTTTTAGATTTTTAATCTTATTCAATGGTGTCACTACACCAAAACCAAACATAAAAATGCCTACAGTAAATTATTCATATTTCCTAGTTTACCATTCAAGCCCACCTCACACCCTTTTGATTTCATGTTCAAGCCTTCCTGCATCTAGCATTAAATATATATATAAAAGAACCATTAAGTTTCTAAATTCAACCATCTCTTTCTGCTTAAGCTTTTAAATGTGGTAGAAATTTAACTTAGTACCAAAGCAAGAGGTCCAATTTGTTGTCTATTGTGCACTTATTTGTGTTAACAAAAACGTTCCTGTAGGCAGTAGATATTCTATCGTAAATATAACTTTGCACAAAAAGTTGTCCTTTCTTGCTCTTTCCTTTGTATAATATGTTCTTTTGAACTTTGCAACTAACAAGAAAGCAAGAACTGCTATTCCTTCTTTCTTTTTTTTTTCCTTTTTTGCGCTTTCTCATACATTCATTTCATAGTGGGTTCCTGTGTGTCTCGTGATACAAAGTTTTAGGAGTCATTGACCATGTGAACTTTTAAAAATTACCCTAGAAGATCATGTTATGATGGTTAATTTATATATTTACATGTGGAACTTATAGAGATGATGTAGTCATATTAATGTTCACTACTTTGTACAGAAGACTGTTCTACTTGTTGCTCTTTCCTATTTCATTTTTCTATGTTCTTGTGTAGTCCTTTGTTACAGAGAGGAGCAAGCACTAATGTCTCCATTCAACTCCTCCCTTTTCTAATCTAAGAAAACAGGGAAGGAATAAAAAAATGTAGCATATTATTGATAGCTGAGGCTATCAAACAGATGAGGAAGTCAAGAAATCCATTACCTTTAGATATTCGAAAATTTTAATATACACTCTGTCAGCTCTTCTTTTAGTTTTAGCTTAGCATTTGTTTAAGTTAGGGTTTCTGTATATGACTTGATTAAAAATCAGAAGGAAAGTTATTGACTATGTAATGTTTTGAACTAAATGAAATGAGGATAAGAGAAAATAAATTTGTTTGTGAATTTATGGTTTAGAGAAAAGAAAAGAAGCTCTTACTCAAATAACCTCACATGGATGAAAAAATAAAATGAAACAAATTCTAACATAATAATGACATATTAAACAAAACTTCAATCAATGCCATGGTTTCAATCTCTTTGTAGAGAATGTTTTCTTAAGAAAACACCTTCTTTTCCTTTTTTCTTTTTCTCTTTTTTTTTTTTTTCCCCTTTCCTCTCTTCTATAAAAAACTCCCAAATAAAAGAAAATTTTTACTTTCTCCATTTATTTTCTCTATTCTCCATTTATTTCCTCCCAAACTAGTAGTTCCTTTTTCTCTTTTTTCTTTTTCTTTTTCTTATGCTGATTAATAAGGATATTCATCTTACAAATATGGATTATTGTTCAGGACTGAGCATCTATGTGAATGCATCTGTTTGTCATTTTACTTATTTGTTGTCTTGTGGGTAAAGTCAGCTTGTATGTGGACAAGTTTATTCATTATTATTTAAGGACTCCAAATAAGATGATACCATTAAAGTCATATAATGTTTTAGGAAAATTTTGCGAACATATCAGTGTTTAAAGAAACTGGAACATATAGGGCTACAGTAGTAGCAGTCTAACAAACAAAGCTACAAATCACAGGTCCAACACGCAGCGGACAAGTTACCAACCACATACATTAAATACTAAGGTTCTCGTGATCACTTTAATTTTCACTTAATCTTGGGGAAGGGTATTATGTAATAGTAAAAATGACATATGTAAACATGGACCATATGAAGAGTTTTCATCCCTTAATTTAAGTCATCAGTTACCATTCTAAAGTCTTCCTCATAACACACTGGAATGAAAATTCAAAATCCAGAAAGACGGGAATCAATTTCAAATAGTAGGTAACTAAATCCATATGAAGGAATAAGACAAAATAAACAGGGAGAAAAACAAGCATTTTATGTCCGATCAATAAATATTTGTCACTTTTGTTATATATTCAGTATTTCCCATGATCACCCCCTAACTGAAGATTGTCTTCCATTTTCCTTATATTCCCTCTTTTCTTTATTCCATGACTATTCCCATTAGGTTTAGATCTTCAAATTCATTTGGTTACATCTAAATATATTTTTTAAAGAATATATATATATATATATATATATATATATATATATATATATATATATATATATATTAACCTGTATATATCATAAGCAATTTTAGAAACACACAACACAATTCAGAACAGTTTAATCCAATTAAAAATATATATATTTAATTTTTAAAAGTAATAAGATAGCCAACCACCATAAAGAAGCAAAGGTTCACATAAGCATAATAAAGGTTTACCTATCAGCTACCTTTCCAATATCACCACCAAGAGCATCCACTTCATGAACTAATTGGGATTTTGCAGGTCCACCCACAGCAGGATTGCAGGGCTACGTTCATGAGAATTTGTAAGGACATATTTTTACTGAAGATATAAAAAATAGTTGACTAAATAATCCATAAACATTTTCAATTTTCAAATAACTGACCTGCCAGGCAATGCGGTCAAGATTAAGTGTAAGAAGAAGAGTTTTCGCCCCTATCCGAGCCGATGCAAGTGCAGCCTCACAACCTGCGTGGCCGCCCCCTACTACTATGACGTCATATCTTTCATTCGCAATTTCACCATAACGAACGCCATCCACTAGAAAGGAGAAAGTAATCTCTCTCAATAGTCAGTATAGAATGGTGATTAAGAAGGCACCAGAATCAGGCGAAAACCAATTTCGATTTAAATGTAACAATTACAACAGGAAGTGTTCAGAGAATATGACAGAGAAAAAATAATAATTCACAGGGTAATCTTTCTTTTACCTGCAGAATTTGAAGCTGCAACACATGCGTAAGGGCGACGGAAGGTGGAGTTCACAATTTTTGGTTTACTGCAAAAACCAAATGAAAAATTGGAAAGTTGTTGAGGCTTTCTAATCATAGAAGGGAAAGAACGAGGAAAGAATGAAAAACAAGAAGAAGATAAATGAAGCAAAGGGCCATGGCGAGTAAAGCTAAGAGAGAAAGCAGTGGTCATTTTTTGTCAAGAAAATGTAGAGGAATGCTTGAATTTACTGGTCTTAATCCATTCGCGGATGGAGAAAGAACCACCGGAACTGACAAATTTCGAGAGAAAGAAAAAGATATGATGGTGGAGCAGGCGGGCGGTGGCGGTGGCGGTGGCGGTGCCGATGATGGCAGTGGTCGCAGGCCAGCGGGTATCCGGGGGGTAAGGAAGGATGGTATGGATGGACTCCACTGATGCTTGAGACGCTAAGGTAACCGGGGGATGACAAGTTTTCGGAAAGACACAGCAGCCGACGATTACTTGCAAATATTTGGATCGAACGGCTGAAAATTAGCGGATTAAACTTCCCACCTTTCTTTCTTTTTTAATTTAACGCTAGAATAAAAAGATGGAAAGCTATCCTATTTATTCTGTGATGCAATGTTTTCAGAACTGGACTAGTAACCCCATAATTTAAAAATTTAAAAAATTTAAAAATACCTATTATAACTAATATTTTTGTCGGCTAAGGTTGGCGGAGTGGCGGAAGGCCCTCCCCCAACTCCCGTATTATAGTTCCATCCCCCTCATTCAAAAAAAAAAAAAAAACTAATATTTTTTTTTTAATAATTTATTATAATTTTTTAATTTATAAATATTTAAATTTCATAATAAAAGATACACATTTGTTACATATTACTAATATTGTGGATTAATCTTAAATTTCATTCTTTCAAATTAACAAAATATTGTAATGGTACATAATTAAAAATATCATTAGAATTGACTCTTAAGAAGGCTCACCCAACTAATACATCTTTCTATTAATATAAAGTCTTAGAAGGTTCTTTATCTTGCCATTAATGGAAAATAGTACCCCAAAATGCTATTTCATCATAAATCGAGCAATAAACTAAAATAAAATCGTTTTGAAAGTTGCATTTCCAAAATATTACTATTTAGATAAAAAATTCTTATGCACTCATTTTCACCCAAAAAAAAAAAATCACAACCCCAATAGTAAATGAATGATAAGGCAAATTGGTGAAATGGATCCCAAATTATTTTTTTGGAGTTATGTCAAAATTGTGAAATGGATCACAAACTATAGACGTTTGGTGAAATGGATCCAAATTATTTTTTTGGAGTTATGTAAAAATTGTGAGATTGATGCTTTCATCTAAGATTTTCTTCTTCTTTTTGTTTTTCTTTTTTTTACCGGGTTAATATCTTGTAGGAGGAAGCTCTAGCACATAGGGTTGGATTGTTTTCTTTTGGTCTAGTGGCCCAAGTTGGGGCTTTTGGTTCGGGGTAGGATTCATAATTGTTGATAATTTTTTTGGATTAAAACAGTCATGTCCTAGGCTTCAGTATTTTCAGAGGCTTGGTTAGTTATGAGTTTGGGCCTAATTAAGGTAAGGAGCATAATTGGGTTAGTTAGGATCAACGGTTCCTCTGTTAATGTTATTTTAACTCTTGAATAATTGAGAATTTGGTTTAAACAAATTTATTTTTGGCAGTTTCAAAATATTTTTTTTAAACTTTTAAAGTTTCAAATTTTTTTATTTGAGAAAAAGTAAAAAAACTTAAAAATTTAATGGTTTGCAATATTTAGTTAATTAAAAAAAATATAAAAATGTCAATAATGAAAAAAAATAAATAAATAATAGAAGAAGAAACGGCGGAATCGGACCGATAAGTGGAGGTGTCCACTTACAAAAATCGGAAGGAAAAAGACTTACTCGCAGCTCAACTCAAGAGGACTACATTCAACAGAAGAACCGTTCCGATAAGCTACCCGTGGAAAAGGCTTTAAACCCCTCATTGCTAACAATTTGTAATTGAGTGGAAATTCTTCGTATGAAGGATGAACAAATCGACAACGTGATCGATCTCATCTTCAAGGCTAAAATTCTCCCCTTCCTCTTTTGAATTTCCGACCGGATCTATGATGGAGGCATTCGGATCCCCCAGATCCAATCCGTCATTATCTTCGTCAAACAATGAGTGCGTAAGGTCGGGGTATTTGTCATCATTGTCGTCGTAGTAATGATAGTGATAGGCATTGTTGCAGCAATTATCCAATTTTGTACAAGTATTGTCCGGAGTGACATCGGCGGAGGTTGAAGCAGCGTTATACAACACAATAGCTTTGCCATGGTCGTCGTCGTCTTCCTCCGCAGCATCAATCTCCTGTTTTCGTTGGTGACAAAAGAAACGGTTTACAGTCGTTCCGTTTCTTCTTATTTTTGATTTTTCATTATTCTCACCATTTTATTTAATTAACTAAAAACCACTAAGGTTTTAAATTTTTTTCTAATAAAAAGTTTGGAAAAAAAATATTTTTGGATGTGAATTTATTTGAGATCAAACTCACCAATTATTCTTTTAACTCATTTTCTACCAAAAACTAAAAGATATATCAATGGGTCGGTTTGTCGGATAGGCGGGAGATTTGTAATATTTTGAAGAGGGGAGTTGACTTGCACGGGTATCTTTGAGTTGTTAGAACTAGGCTTTTGCATGTCCGGAATAGGTGTATGGAATGTACCTTTTAGATTGTCCTTTTGTGTATTATGATCAAAATTCCTCGTTTGTCATGTCCTCTCCGGTGAAATGTCATTGCCCTTGCTTGCTCTTTTCTGGGTGAATTTTTAGAGTTTTTCCCAAAACTGGCCATGTTTTAAAAATTCACTCCGTGTTTGGCCATGTTTTTTAAACTATTTTTCAATCTGGCCATAACTCATTCCGTGAATGAGTTATATGGATTCCCCACCGAAAAAAAAAAAAATTTATTTCATCTCTCCTCATTTTCTCTTTCCTCTCCTTCTCTCTCCTCTCCTTTCCGTCAACAATTGACGGTTTCTTTTTTTCTCTTTCCTCTCTTCTCTTTCTTTTCCCCCAATATTTTCATCTCTCTCAAACAACATCTCCTAAACCCTATTTTCATCTCTCTCAAACAACATCTCCTAAAAACCCTAGATTTGAATCGATCGCCGCCGCTGAAAATCTGCACCGACGCTGAAGAAGCTTTCCATCCTACCTTCTCATTTTGATTTGACAAAAAGGTATGAGGCTTTCCTACATATCTATAGATATAGATATATATATAGGCGGGTTGTGCTTGATATATATATAGATATAGATATATATATGGGGGGGTTTGATATATATAGTCTCATTCTTTGCTATGTTTCTTCTTTTTCACAATTATTTTGATTTTTGGGAGTTCTTATGTGTGTGTGTTCATGTTTAAATAGTGTTGGGCTTTTTAGCGAAGGAAAGAAAGTTGTAATGTTTGATTTCCTATTTAGTAATTATTATGGGTAGTTTTGGAATATAAAGAAAGGGCGTATGATATTCACTTTTATGCTTAGTTTAGAATTTAGATGGTACCACTTTATAATTGCATAGTTGTGTGCGGCTGTATCTTAAATTTGAAATAAATTGCAATTTCGAAAGTTGATTTCAATCTCGGCAAAGTAGTTTCCTGTTTTAGGTATGTTCACCGAATAAATTATATATAGATATAGATATAGATATATATATATATATATATATATATATATTTTTTATGCGGGGTAGGTTTGATATATATATTATATATATATATATAGATATAGATATATATATATATATATATATATATATATATATATATATATATATATATATATATATATATATATATATATATATATATATATATATATATATATATAGGTTTTTTTTTTTTTTTTTTTTTTTTTTTTTGTTGTTTTTTTTTTTTTTTTTGCTTGTTTCGCTCTGTTTCCCTAGTTCCCTGTTTGGTTGTTTGTTGTTTCTTTTTCCTTGTTGTCTGGACATATAATTTTTTATTTGATGTTTATGTAGATGACGAGTTATACAGAAGTAAATCCAGGTCCGATGAGTCCAGTTGTTTTGGATGAGCAAAATCGGCATAGAATATCTTTAATTTGGGCTGGTGAAAAAGAGACGACTGAGAATGCATTAGGAGTGAGGAGATTTGATCCGAGTGAGGACGAAGAGGCATTTGTTTTTGGCTCACCTTCTCAATCTCCCCATGAGTGTCTCACTCTAGAATATGCATTTGGTGGTACCTCAATTTCTCAGCCTCCAGAAGACAATCAAACACAAGAAAATATGATTGGTTTATCTTCTCGGCCTTCGATGACTGTATTGTTGAAGAAACTATACCATGTACCGAAATTAGACCTCGACGAGTTCGGAAGGCCGTTAATAGATATACCCCCGGATGATATGTAATAGTAATGAACTTGTTTTGACATTGTTGTATTACAAATTACTTAAATGGATGTTTTGATATTAATATTTTAACTTTTTTGAATTGGTTAAGTACTAATAGTGATGAACTTGTTACAATTATTTGAATTGGTTAAGTATTAATAGTGATGAACTTGTTACGATTATTTGAATTGGTTAAGTATTAATAGTGATGAACTTGTTACGATTATTTGAATTGGTTAAGTATTAAAAGTGATGAACTTGGGTAGTATAGAATGTTATGACTCATACAGAGAATGAGTCATAGCATTCTTCTCTGTTCTATGACTCATTCTCTGAATGAGTCATAGAATTCTCTGTTCTATGACTCATACAGAGAACGAGTCATAGCATTCTTCTCTGTTCTATGACTCATTCAGAGAATGAGTCATAGCATTCTTCTCTGTTCTATGACTCATTTTTATTTTGGGCAGTATAGAATTCTATGACTCATACAGAGAATGAGTCATAGCATTCTTCTATGTCGTGTCTCAAATTTTTATTTTGGGCAATATAGAATTCTATGACTCATACAAAGAATGAGTCATAGCATTCTTTTATGTCGTGTCTCAAATTTTTATTTTGGGCAGTATAGAATTCTATGACTCATACAGAGAATGAGTCATAACATTTTTCTATGTCTATGACTCAAATTCTACGACTCATTCTTACAACACATCAATAATGCAATTCCAACATATAAACCAAAATATTATAGAAAAAAACACATTAATTCGATATATATTCTAAAATGAGTCCATGCTCAATAAATAAAATCAAAATACAATAATGAGTCTGTTTATAATGTTTGAAAAAGTATATTGAAATACATGCTAAACAATCAACAATCGGTAGTTCGGTTTGAGTCGATGGCACAAGTTCTTCTATTATGACCTGACCAAGTTTGTCATAAACGAACTCGACCAAAGCCTTCAAAGGTAAGGCACGACACTTCTTCAAGACATTATTTAATGATTCAGATAGATTTGTCGTCAAACAACCATACCTGTAACCGCCATCATGTGCTAGTGTCCATTTTTCTTTATCTATGGCAGCCAAATAATTAAATGCTTCCGGGTTCCTCATTTTGATCTCTTCCATAAACTCATTAAATTTTGTGACCTTGCTGGTTGATCCTGCCTTATACATCAAATCCGATAGCTCTTTCCTTTTGAATGTCACATTGAAGTTTGCCCTTACATGTCGTAAACAAAATCGATGGACTGCGTATGGTGGTTGCCATTCAGGCTAATGACTAATTGCACTCAAAATACCCTTATGCCTATCGGAAATTAAGCATACAATCCTATTAAGTACCACATAATGTCGCAGAAGTCGTAAAAACCAACTCCAACTTGCAGTAGTTTCTTCATCAACAATTGCAAATGCCAAGGGATATATATGGTTGTTTGCATCCCAACTACTTGCAATTAGGAGAACGCTTTTATATGCACCTCTAAGAAATGTACCATCTATAGAAATGACAGGTCGACAATGGGCAAAACCGGAAATAGATGCCTTGAAAGACCAAAACATGTAGTTAAATACCTTATCATTTTCAACACTGGATTCATGGTGTTTCCAATGTAAGATTGTGTCTGAATTTGCATCTTGTAAGGCATGCATATACTTTGGTAATACTTTAAAAGTGTTTTCCCAACTCCCGAACAACATTTCAACTGCAGCTTTCCTCGCGTGCCATCCTTTCTTGTAAGAACAATTACATTGGATTACGTTGTGCACTTCTTTTTGGATGACACTCACATGAGTCTCTGGGTCATTCCTTATGAGATGGAGGATGCTTCTTGCAATATACTTATGTGTCAAATTTCTATGGTTATTGTTCACAACTCGCATGATATACGTGTGATCATGATTTAAAACTGAAATCTGCCACTGATTGAATGATTGTTTCCAAATGACTCGAACATACCAACTACATGGATTTTGTGTAGTCTTGTTCTTGCATTCAGCTGTCCAGCTGGTACTCTTACTTTTGATAACGGTAAATTCTCGACCTTGTTTTATGTGCCACATTCTTACAAAGCATAAACGACTTGAGTCTTATCAGTAAATCTCATTCCCAATGTCAACTCCATATCTTTTTCGACCATCTATGTATATTAATATGTTCCCCTTCAATGTCTTCATGCAAAGGTTCACCGGAACCCATATCACTATAACATGGATATGAATGAAATGATGAAGTAGGATTTGAACATTGTGGATTGACATTATTCTGGTTGTCTTCATTGTCTAAATCACATCCATCATCATTTGGTCCATCACTATCGGGTTCCCCATCAAAATCCGAAGTTGCCCCTAAACAATCCATAAATACGGGATCATCATTTGTTGATTGTTGAGATGTCATGGGATTTACATTCAAATTTATATGTGTCGTTTCATTCGTCGTTGCTTGATATGGTCTTGAAGCATTTGATGCCCCCAATGTTGTTGAACATGAGTTACTACTAGTCGAAGAAGCTATCTCATTCGCCCTTGTATCATATGGATTGAATGAAACATTCTTTGGAATTGACAAGTTGGTTGGTATTGGAAATGTGAAATCATTGTCAACACATGTATTGTTTTGCATCGTATTTGATTGCACCACATGTGTTGGAGATCCATGAATAATTGGTGAAGAAGGAGGATCGATGTGAACTTCTTGAACCAAAACACTAACACCCACAATCTTGAAGTTATTTGGTATAGACCAAATATGTTCCATATCTTCCTCATCTGTGACCTCAATGACATTGTATTGGACAAATGAACAACCTCTTACAACACCCGGAAAGCGTAGTATGAACTTTAAGTTCGTTGTTGTCATATCAATACCTCTATAGTTGCAAACCTTTTGAACAATATCAGAATAAGACACTTGTCTCCTAAACACCCATGATTTTTTTGTTGACCCTTCAAAATATGGATTTCCATTTCCATCGTAAAAAATACTAGAATCCCAAAAGAAGTTTAGTCTAATTGGTTCCTCCAATAATGCCATCTAAAAATTGCAAAAAAAAATCAATAAATTAAAAATTTCCATATATAAACACAACTAAAAAACTCTAAACCTAAAGAAATCACCACCTAAAAATCTAATTATAATTGATATGTACAAGAAAAAATTCATTAAAAATATAATAAAAGTCAAGATTTGCCCAACTTGAGTCATAAACCCTAAAAAAAAATCATATAAAGAGATGATATATATTATGTAAATAAATACATAAATAAACACAAATAAAAAACCTTAAACCCTAAATAAATCACCACTAAAAATGTAAATATAATACAATCAACCATAAATAATTGATATGTACAAGAAACAATTCATTAAAAATACAATAAAAGTCAAGATTTGCCCAACTTGAGTCATAAACCCTAAAAATTATTAAAATAAGTCATATCATATAAAGAGATGATATATATTTTGCAATTAAATAAAATGTTAAAATTTGGTAGTTATACTTACAATGTGGTTGAAATTCCTTGGGTAGATCTTTGAGAGAACAAATTTGGAGAGATATTTTAGGGAGAGAAATTTTGGAGAGAGAAATTTTGGAGAGAAAATTTTAGAGAGAGAAATTTTGGAGAGAAATTGAAGTTCATTTCAGTTTAAAAGGGATCTAAAATTTTCAAACTATGACTCATTCCTAAAATGAGTCATAGTATTAAAATACATATATATATGTATATATATATTATATCCGGAAATAAAGAAAAAAAAAAAACAGACCGCAATTGTTGTACGGAAAAGAGAGGAGAGAGAAGGAGAGGAAAGAGAAAATGAGGAGAGAGGAAATAAAATTTTTTTGTCGGTGGAACCCAATACAACTCATTCACAGAATGAGTTATGGCCAGATTGGAAAATAGTTTCAAAAACATGGCCAAACACGGAGTGACTTTTTAAAACATGGCCAGTTTTGGGAAAAACTCGAATTTTTATGTTGAGTTCGCAGCCATGGGAAAAAATAACGTAAGTCAGAGAGACGTTAAATCATATTTAAATAGGTGTCTACTGCTACCTGTATTCGAGTGAATTTATATAACCTTCAGGAAGACATATCTGCATCAACTCTTTTAAGGCGGGTTCATAAATGAAAGTTCCAGACATGGAATAGTGTTATCCATAGGAATATCTGGGGATAAACAGTTGTTGTCTGAGGATAGTTTGGACAGTTTGAAGGAGGATAAAAGCTGTGGGATTGGTAGGTAGTATATTTCACAATTATTTGGGTTCCAATTGGGAAGAAGTGGCAGAAAGAATCTGCAGGAAAGATGCTAGATGAAAAAAGAAACTAAAGGAAATAATCTATTTAGAGAGAATGGAGAGCATTCCAGTTCTAAAGAGAGAAGGGAATGGGCCTGTTTCTCAAACTTTAAATAGCTTCTTTTATTTTGTTATATTAGGACTTAATTTTGGTTTGTTATGTTTGGCCCAAACCTTATATAATTAGCTTTATTATCGTGTTGATTTTTTCAATAACGAGTTGATATTACTTGTATTGTTTTATAAAATTGTAGTATTTAATTAAATATTTCTTTGTCTAATTAATTAGGGTTTCCACATGCCTATATAAAAGCCATGAAATAAATGTATAAATTTTTTCCATAATGATTATATAGCTAATAATTATTTGAGTGATTTCAAGCTTTGGTTTAGTGTGTTGTTTGTTAAATATAATATCTTGACTTATAAGGAGTTATCAATCTTTATGGCATCTTTAAGGTTAGATTTTTGAAGACTTGGTTTCCTCAAAGTTCTCCTCTTTTATCTTCTAACTTATTTTTCTAACAATCGAACACATAATAAATTAATTCAAGGTTCCTATCGTAGGTTATATCATCAATTTTCACTTTATGTTGCCGAAATCGTTAAAAAAATAATAATAATAAATAATTCAAATTCTTCTTATTAAGAAAAAAAAAAACAGTGAAGGGCTTTATTGAATTCTAGGCATCAATGTTGTTGAAAAAGCAATAAGAATGGATAGAAGAGGAAAATAGAAAGAGTCGAATGATATGGGAAGAATTAAGTTGATATTTTTAGTAGTTATAACTAACTACTTTCTCTTAATTGTCTTCTATAAATAATAGTTTGGGCACTTAATCACATTTCATGAATGAAAATATCTTTTCTTCTCTTCCTCTACTTCTCTTCTCTTTCGATTTCTTCCTTCCTTCTTCCCTCTTTCATTTCATTTGTTCAATTGCTCAATTCATTTTGGGTATTTGTTAAGAAAACTACTGCAGAGCTTATCAGCCTGCAACATTGGTATCAAAGCCATTTCTGTTGCCCTATTCCGATCAGTCCACATTCGGATATTTGTTAAAATTGAGAGAAGTATTCGAAAATTCTGGCTCCTATTTCTAAAGCAATTACACAGAAATTCTCGGACATGGAGGAGCAAGTGAGAGCTCTAGAACCGAAGTTGGCGGAACAAGCAAGTAATATGCAATTGATGATGCAGATGATCAAGGAGATTAAAGATGGAAGTGGGTCGGGCGGTGGCAACTCCGAATCCGCAAAAACATCTTCTAATGGAGCCAATCCCGTAAGACCTCAAGGTATGATACCTAAACTACGGTTTCCTACATTTGATGGGTCAAATCCTAGAAATTGGGTGAAGAAGTGCAGTAGATATTTTGTTCTTTGTAACATTGCTAATGAATGTAGAGTTAACTTGGCATCATTGTATATGATCGGGAAAGCTGAAAATTGGGTTTCCAGTTACCTTGTTGTAAGGAAACATGTGGATTGGGATGATTTTATTATTGACTTGTGTGCAAGATTTAAAGATGATAAAGGAATGCATGTTGTAGAACTCTTTAATAAATTGGAGCGGGGTGAATGTTTGGAGGATTATATTGATGAATTTGAAAATTTGAGATCTGTTTTGTTACAAAATGGGAGAATGTTGCCCGATGATTATGTGTTGGAAAGTTTTATTGGGGGTTTGAAACCTGCAATTAAACCTTTTGTTAGAGCTTTTAATCCCACTACAATAGCTGATGTTGTGAAGTTTGCTAGACTACAAGAAGAACAAATTGCAGCTGGTTCTTTCAAATTCTTTGCTAAGCCATCTTCGTTCCTCTGAACACAACATATAAATCCTCAAATTCTGCTTCATTTCTTTCAAACTCAAATAAACCACCTCTTTTACCCACCCCCTCGGTTAAACCCACACAAATGATCAAACACAATCGGAACAGGCCCTTTAAATATATTCCAGCTGATGTTAGAGCACAAAAAATTGCAAAGGGGTTGTGTTATTATTGTGATGAGAAGTATGATAGGAATCATAAGTGTAAGTTTAGAGAACCACAACTTTTTACTGTGGAAATTCCTTGTTCAAGTAGTTGGTTGTGATGAAGAGGAGGATGCCTTGGAAGATGAGACCGATATGTTGGTTGTTGAGTCCGAACCTTGTATTTCAGTAAATGCATTGTCCGGAAGTCGGGGTTTCCATACTATGAGAGTAATTGGGTTGGTAGGCAATAAACCATTGCATATTTTGATTGATTCCGGTAGTACACATAACTTTTTGGATTTATCAATTGCACATAAATTGAAATGTGACATTGAAAGCATAAAATCTCAAGCGGTGACAGTTGCGGATGGGAATCACATAGTTTGTGGGCACAGATGCAAGAATTTTACTTGGAAGATGAATAAGAAAGAATTTAGTGCAAGTGATGTTGATATCCTTGGGAGGCTGTGACATGGTCTTGGGTATTCAATGGTTGAGTACACTTGGAAAAATCGGTTGGGATTTCAAAGAATTACTTATGCGGTTTGAAGTGGCTGGGGCTTTTTGTTTTTAAAGGGTGTGTCACCTAAGAAACTTAAGATAGTGGAAGGAGAGCCTAAAGAGAAGTTGTGGGATGAAGCTGCTCGGTTATGTGTTCTGCAGATGGTAGATTTAGGTTGTGTGGGCGGGGAACATCATGTTGAAGAGTTGGACGAGTCTGCTGAACCGGCATTGTTGAAGTTAAAAGCGGAATTCAGCATGCTCTTTGATGATCAAATTGATCTACCGCCTCATAGGGGTGTGTTTGATCATAAGATTCCTTTGGAACCGAACACTGTTCCGGTCAATATAAGACCATATAGATATCCTCTTAAGCAACGGGATATCATTGAACAACTTGTTCAGGAAATGCTCGATATGGGCATCGTGCGGAACAGTTCAAGTCCTTTTGCATCTCCAGTGGTGTTAGTAGGAAAGAAGGATGGAACATGGAGGTTATGTGTTGATTACAGAGAGTTAAATAAGAAGACGGTAAAGGACAAATTTCCTATACCAGTTGTAGAGGAGTTGATTGATGAATTAGCCGGTGCCGAGGTTTTCAGTAAGTTGGATCCGAGGGCTGGTTATCACCAACTTAGGATTCACCCCGATGATGTGTATAAAACGCATTTAAAACACACACAGGGCACTTTGAGTTTTTAGGGACGCCTTTTGGCCTTACAAATGCCCCTGCTAGTTTCCGGAATTGGATGAACAAGGTTTTTAAGCCATTGTTAAGAAAGTGCGTGCTTGTTTTCTTTGATGATATTCTGGTATATAGCAAGAATAAAGCGGAACATTGGATACATTTAAGAGCAGTTTTTGAATTAATGAAGGACAATCAAATGTTGGCTAAAGAAAGTAAGTGTTCCTTTGCTATAAAGAAAGTTGAGTATTTAGGACACTTTATTTCAGCCATTGGAGTTGAAACCGACCCAAAGAAGATTGAAGCGGTATCTAAGTGGCCAATTCCTACTTCGGTTAAAGAGTTAAGGAGTTTCTTAGGCCTTACTGGCTATTACAGGAATTTGTAAGGAATTATGCGGTAATTTGCAAACCATTAAATGAGCTTTTAAAAAAAGGGAGCTTATGGTTGGAATGAAGATGCACAAAAGGCTTTTGATCAATTAAAGAATGCCTTGGTAACTTCTCCTGTTCTTGCTGTCCCAGATTTTTCTAAGCGGTTTATTGTTGAAACAGATGCTTCAAATGTGGGCATTGGAGCGGTTTTGATGCAAGAAGGGCATCCCATTGCTTTTATAAGCGGAACATTGGGTCCCAAGTGGCAAAGGTTGTCGGTTTATGAGAAAGAGTTGTTAGCAATTGTATTTGCGGTTCAAAAGTGGGAGCAATATCTAGTGGGAGTCATTTTTTGATAAAAACCGACCAAAAGAGTCTCAAGTGGTTGCTACAACAGAAAATTTCCACCCCTTTTCAACAGTTTTGGTTGTCAAAACTACTGGGATTTGACTATGACATTCAGTACAAAAGTGGGCAAGAGAATGTTGCGGCTGATGCATTGTCAAGAGTTCAAGGATCCGAGATATTATGCATGGCAATTTCGGTGGTATCTTCTAACTTGGAAGTGTTGATAAAACAAAGTTATCATTTGGATCCAAATTTAGTGGTTATTATTGAAGAATTACAAGATATTCAAAGCTTCCATAGCTTTACATTGAAACATGGGATCTGCTGAGGAAGAAATAAACTAGTTATAGGACCGGATTTAGACTTGAGAAACAAATTGGTGCAATGGCACCATACCTTTCCTGGAAGGTGGTCATTCGGGCGGGATCCGACTTTGAAGAGGATTCAAGGGTTTTCTATTGGAAGGGTATGAAAAAGAAGGTGACTCGGTTCATCGGAAATTGTCAAATTTGTCAAGCGGCCAAATATGACAATGCATCAAAGCCGGGGCTGCTACAACCTCTCCCGATTCCGGAAGAAGTGTGGTGTGATGTGTCCATGGATTTCATCTCCGGTTTGCCAACATCAAATGGGAAAGATGTGATTTTTGTTGTTGTTGACGATTGAGTAAATATGCCCATTTTATTCCGTTATCTCACCCTTATACCTGCACTTCAAGTGGCTCAAGCTTATTTAGATAACGTTTTCAAATTACATGGGTGGCCTAGAAGTATAGTGAGTGATAGAGATGCGGTGTTTTTGAGTACATTTTGGAAGGGTTTGTTCGGTTGCATGGGAACTTCTTAATGTCTTCTTCTTATCACCCCGAAACGGATGGGCGGACGAAGTAGTAAATAGGTGTTTAGAAACCTACTTGAGGTGTATGTGTGGTGAAAGTCCAAAGGATTGGTGTTTGTGGCTTCCTTTAGCAGAGTGGTGGTATAATACTCATTTCCATACATCTATTAACATGACTCCTTATGAAGTTGTCTATAATCGGCCACCACCATTGCATTTGCCTTATCTTCCAAGAGAATCGGATGTGGAAGTAGTTGATAGAAGTATGATAAAAAGGGAAACAATGATTGCATGATTGAAATTTCAATTGGAAAAAGCTCAATCAAGAATGAAAGTTCAAGCCGATAAGAAAAGATCCGAAAGATTTTTTGAAATTGGAGACCGGGTATGGTTGAAACCGCAACCTTATAGGCAACAATCAGTTCAAAAAAGGGTGAATCGGAAGCCGGCTTGGAAAATTCTAGGCCATTCCAAGTAGTAGACAAGATTGGTAAGGTGGCTTATAAACCGAAACTTCCTGCAGATTCCTTAGTTCATGATGTTTTTCATGTGTCTCGGCTTAAAAAGTTCTATGGCACCTTGCCCATGGCATCCCAAATTCCTCCATGGTTCTATGGGAAAGATGTCTCGGAAGTTTTGCAACCTGCTGCTATTTTAGAGAGAAGAACTGCAAGCGCAGAACAAGGCGGTAGTGCAATATCCGGTTCGGTGGGAAGGTTATGCCGACTTTGAAGCTACATGGGAGAATGCAGAAGTATTTGAAAAGAAGTATCCAAGTTTTCAGATGAGTTGAGACTTGTGGGCAAGTCTTTTGTAGAGGGGAATTATGATATGGGAAGAATTGAGTTGATATTTTTAGTAGTTATAACTAACTACTTTCTCTTAATTGTCTTCTATAAATAATAGTTTGGGCACTTAATCACATTTCATGAATGAAAATATCTTTTCTTCTCTTCCTCTACTTCTCTTCTCTTTCGATTTCTTCCTTCCTTCTTCCCTCTTTCATTTCATTTGTTCAATTGCTCAATTCATTTTGGGTATTTGTTAAGAAAACTACTGCAGAGCTTATCAGCCTGCAACATCGAAATGCTTCTTCTAGTATGCTCGATTTCCAAATGTTCAAAATTCATGGAGTATATTTTTATTGCCTTTACTCTTTAGTATTATTAAAAAA
This sequence comes from Cynanchum wilfordii, assembly GCA_025388415.1. Lineage (NCBI taxonomy): Eukaryota > Viridiplantae > Streptophyta > Magnoliopsida > Gentianales > Apocynaceae > Cynanchum > Cynanchum wilfordii. The sequence continues at coordinate 53,527 of JAHSUH010000272.1, read as the reverse complement.
ATAATTTTCTAAAAGAAAAACATTAAAATAAATAGTCAATACACAAATAATCTTCTTAAACAAAAGGAGAGACAATGATCTACACATCCCTGATTGCTCATTTGGTAAATCCACAATTCAAAATTTTCACGCTCAAATGTTTCTGAAGTGCTACCTATTTCAAACCAAAAAGTGTAAACAGGAAGCATTGGTACAGCATCAGTAAGAAATTGATGCCTACAATCAAGATCTTGAGATAAGCACGTTTCAGGGATATATATATATATATAAAACGAGACAAAGATTACTGAACAGCAATTACTACATATTCAACACCCTCTGAAACTCCCCAGAAATATCATCCAACTGAATGGTTTTGTTCTCAGCTGGTCTTGTTCCCTGAATAATATCAAGCTCTAATTTCAGTTCAGCAATTTGTTTGTATATTCTCTCTCCTTTGTCTGGTAACCTCGACATAGTATCCTAAACACATTTTCAAGAAAGAAATTAATAAACATTTAGATGAACTTGAACTGAACCACTGAACTTTCACAATTTATATGGTAATATTTGCCACTGAACTACAGGAAGACTACTGCAAAGACATTAATCATATGCATCTTATAAGGTAATATTGCTTTCATATTTATTTGAAGAAAACAAGATACCTAGTTACATACTCCACAACCTTTTAGTGAATAAATATTTTATTGGTTAAAGCATATCAGCAAGACAACACAGATAAACCATTCTATATGTTTGGATTAAGAAACCATCATGCAGCTACCTATTTCATGTTGAAATCCTTTTCAAGAGCACATTTCCATTTCATTCATTATTCTTTTTCTATATGTTGCACTTTTTATGATCTTTCACTCTTGTATTCTTCCTTTTCTTAATCCATTGACAGATAATAAATGTGCTTAAATTAGAGATGTTCCTGACACAATAAAAACCATGATGTATATCATTCATCGGTACTTTCATGCCTACTACAAATCTACGTTCCAGGGCTGATAATAGATGGTTTGAATACATTTTTCACATGTCCAATTATGAATATTCCTAGTGAAGCATTGCAGGTCTATATCACACTCATAAATGGCTGATAAGTAATAGTATACTGTCCTTAAGTGCATGTTAAAATTTAGAAGTATAAAATATACATGAGAGACCAAGGGAATCAACACCGTTTTATAGTATACAAAATAAGCTAAGAAACTTCAAACTCATGAGAACAAGGTAAGTCTCCATAAGTTTGCATTGTCCAAGATTCAATTCAAAGATGAAACGAGTACATTTACCACAACAAACTGCAACAGGAGTGAGACAGTGAAATATCATAGAAACTGAATTGATTTTCTTAATTTGCAGTCCAGATAAAAGATATTCAATATTTACATTTTACCTAGAATAGAATTACTTTCTTGTCCTTTTGCATCTATTTCAAAAGGATTGAAGCTTTCAAGTAGATAGGTTGATATATACTGTAGGATCAATTGGTCAATACAAGCAGAAGCAGTGTATGCTCCATGAGAACAAAAATATACCAGAATTTTTGGATTAAGAGCAAGTGTCCAGCTCATATTTATAGGGAAAAAGTTATGCAATTAGATTCAATATTTCAAAGAAGATTGGAGACATTTTAGGATGCGTGAGTTATCATACTGAATATTTCCTTAATAAAATCACTCCCATTGTATACTTAGGGATTAAGGCAGTGTTGGCAGTAGCACCTTTAATCAATTGACCACAGAAGCTCTCAATAAGAATGCTCTCTGTCTAATGTTGCAATGGTATAATTTTTTCTTTAATATAACACTTTAACTCCAGATGCAGAAAATAAAATATCTAGAAAGTTGCTGAGCAGGTGGCATTAGGAGACAATTTCAATTTACAATATTAAGCATCAATTCATAGTAGCTCGTTTATGTTAGATAATTCAGTACTTTAGCAAGTTTATGTATGATAATACTTAGTCTAATAGCTACATACCTTATTTGCCACAATATGAGAAAGGCGGTTAATTTTCTCTCTGATTTGATCCTCTGTTAATACACTTTCATGAGCGGGAATTTTCTTCTGCTGCACCTTCACATCTTTAGGTTTGAGAGCATATTGAGCCCTACCAAATAAGGTAATCTAATTAACAGTTCAAAGTCACAACTACAACAGCTAGCAATTAATTGTCCTAACACATACCCATCAAAATGTTCAATTGATGAGTGAACTGAGGAATTTGCCATGAATGTACTTCGTACCCTATGAACAAAAATTCAAGTGTTAGATATCTCATAGGTTAGTCTCCAAGATGTCTTGGCCAAGAAAACTGATTTATGTCATTAGTTTTTCTAAATCGTCTTGAATCTGTTTATTGAATAAAATGTGCATAAGGGACATTTGGAACAAGTTGATCTTTTTCTAACTTGTAACTGCACAGGGAACTATATCTGCTACATGTTTCATTGTGTATTACGAAAAATGTGAAGATAAAGAGCAAACCTTGACACCTCCTCTTCTCTAGGAACAGGTACAGGAGCTGTCTTTGAGAATAGCAAGCTATGGTGACTAACTCCAGCTATACCCAGGCTCTCAAGGAATTCAATGTGCACTTTTAAAGGCTCTTCCCTAAACCAAGAACAATGAAGAGAGGAAAATGTAAAATTGCATAGAAAATCACATGTTGTGGACCCAGCTTGAGCATTGTACCTTTTTTATCCAACCAAAATAACAATAAACTTGGCCTATATTGTACACCTATATATAGGCAAAGTTGAATTTGACCAAGATCTTTTACAGCCATCACCAATATTGAAGAAATAAATTAAAACTGACACAAAATACATACATGTGGTGCTGTTGATCATGCTCTTCATGCAACTGCTGCTGAGTGAGAGAAATATCAAAACCTTGCTTCGGTAAACTGAAAAGCTCTTGAAGATCCTGAGAGCAAACCCAAATCTGATATCAAAGTCTGATGATGGAAGAATTTAAGGCTCAGATACCAATGAAAATTGCTCACATGTTTGCTAAAATATCTAATTTGTTCTTTGTGCTCTGTTGCTGTCCTGAAAAGTCCTCCCTTGAATATCTGTGTCAAGATTTATGATTGATACAATAGAAAATGAAAAAATACAATGAGTTCTAGCAATGATGAAATATTAAAACAAATCAAAGGAAAAAAGAAATTAGTACAACTATTTTCTATATTTAAGCTAGGATATGTCTAAAGTGGGCATATCTATGCAGATTAACATTCCTGAACAAGGAATTTAGAAGTCTTCAGTACGAAAAAAATTTGTAAAACATGCAGGCATGAAAAAGTATAGTAGTATTAAGAAGCTTTTTGATGATACAATAATTTAAAGCAAATACCAAACGTGAAATTTCCCATATGAACTTGAATATAAATTAATAGCTTTTTAGTTGAACATTGAATTCTAGATTTTCTTTATATATATATATAGAGTAATGTACTAGTTTGAACTCTACATTCTTGCTTTAATTTTGAAAGTGCTGAACCTGCATTCTGTAAATTTTTTCTTCGACTGTGCTGCATGTCATTAACCGGTAGACAATAACATCCTTCTTTTGCCCAATACGATATGCACGATCTACGCTCTGATTATCGGTGCTGCCGAAATTTAAAAATAATAAATAAACAGGTTAATACACTATGTACAGTTAGAGAAACACTAATTCCTGCAAAGTGAGATAATAGTTAATCATTAGGTCTTCATTCAGATATTTTGATTAAAATGGTGCAAATATAAGAACTAGACTAATCTATCATATATCTATGCCATATGCAAGACAGTATAGGGTTGCATAGTGATGACACACCTAGATATCTTCACACTAAAACCATTGAAATAGGAAGAAAATGCCACAAAAACCCAGCATTCACCATATGTTAAACAAGTGCACGATGCACAGCACATAAGCTTCAAAGTGAATGTATGTATATACATATATATATAAAGCAAGTAAAATTTCTCATGTAACAAACTCAAAGAGACTTGTCAAAGGACTTCAATGGAAAACAAAACTAACGTAGTTCCATGGTCAGTACAAAAATGTTCTTAAGAAAATCTGTGTCGTGTACTATACTAATAAAAAACTAAAATGGAACCCCTGATAAAAACTCTACGCTGACCACAAGCAAAAATAAATTGCTATTAATCAAACTATTACACTCTTTCACTTAATAGGTAACAAAGAATGTATATTGCTTGGAGGTGGGGTTTTTTTTTTTTTTTTTTTCTTTCTTTTAAAATTTTATTGCAGTGGGAAAGTCAAGATAGGAAATGTATTGAAAAGCTAGAGAAGGCTTCATTCATTCTCTAAAAAATATTGAACATTTCAATTGATAGAAAAAGCTAAAAAAGAAATTGCTTAACATTTACCTAGGGTTCCATGCTGGATCAACAACAATTACACGGTCTGCTTTTGTTAGTGTAAGACCTAGACCGCCAACCTGAGAAGTTAAAAGAAATATGGATGCTCCATGGCCTTCCTGGAAATCCTGAAACAATCCACAGTAAATTAGAGTGGGTAGTTTATGGATTATGAAAGCAAGTAACAAAAAGAACATCAAACCACCAACATTAACAATCTTCAATCTATCGAAGGCTTTAGTGGTGCCATCAATCCGCATGGACTCATAAGCATGGGATACTAGAGATTCCTGAGCATAAAAGAGAGGAAGAAAATAGTACACCTCAGGACATTTAAAACAAATTACAGAAATGAATGAAGCAAAAATCAAATCCAATTAAATGAAAAGCAAAACATGACCATTCCCACAATTAGAAAGAATTCTTCTAACGAATTTCCTAATGCAATGAGGTACAGAAACATTCAGCAGTAGTTTAGTATTTATTGAGATGAATTGAACTTTTTTGGTTTTTCTCAAATAAAATGCAAAAGTGCATTATATTGTGCAAGAGGACTGACATTTGCTAGACTTATCTTCAAATGTGCATGCCAGAAGAAAAATGTGGGCATTTGTTATCAAGTTCCTCATAAAATCAGGCTAAAGCAGTACCAATGAATGAAATAAAGTGCAAATCTTCCAAGCATGTCATGGGTGCAAAATTAGCAAAAGGATGTTACCTGGATTAGATTTAACATTTTGCGTGTCTGTGAAAAGATAAGCACATGATGCCCCTTGGGGATTAAATCATCCTACACGAGAGAAGGAAATATGAAACATGTGCTATTAAAATCAGAAGTGCATAACTATTATCTCAGTGCATCCTTACCAGTAATGATAATATAAATGATATCTTGCAGGAAATATCATGGTTGTCTATAATGTCAAATTTTTCAGCGACATCTGCTATATGCATTGCTAGTTTCTCAGCCACACCATGATCCTGTGGGTTGAGAACTGAATCCATCCCTTCCAGAACATCTTCAGCAGCTTTTTTTGTCAAGAGAAGGGGATGGTCACATATTTTTTTCAAGATCTGATAAAAACAACTAAACTTTATCAAAAGAGGCTCCAAAAAGAAAAAACATATGAACCTGGGAAGCTACATGATAAGGTAAAATATTAATTGGATAGGAAGCTATAAGTAAAACATCTAAAAATTCTATATATGTAATTCTGTCTGAGAATTCTAAAGCAGTATTGATTATATCTTTCAATGAAATAGCATTGAAAAGAAAGCAAAGAATCCAAAAGAAGCTTCAAACTAATACAATCAACAAGGAAACTTCAAGGATAAGTCCTTCCATAATTCATAAATGTCTTTGACAGTAAGGAGAAGGGTTAAAAGTCCTTCAATAGCAGATTGAGGGTGTTTTATTTTCAAAAATATTCAGATTTTAAAATCCCATTTTTATGGCAGTGCATCTATTATAGGTTCTTTGGTTGCTCCCCAACCCTTTAGTCTTTGACGAATATTTCAATATTGTACCTGCATATGGGCTCAATTCGACTCTCTTCAATAGTTCATTTCATTTTAAAGTTCTTCGAATTTAGACAACTAAGAATATGGTGCTTAGGGAACTTCTATTCCTTTTAGGAGATTTTGCACCAAGTTGACATTTTAATGACAGCAGGTGAGGAAACTACTGACTGTTGCATCATACAGGGATTATGCGTTCTACTCCAACTTAAGCCAATCTATAGGAAACTCTCACTGTCTTTCTGTTGTAGTTTTACTCTCTTTTGTTGTGGAGTGGACTACAGTGAGTAGACAACAAATTATTAAAATAAATATACTTCTTAAGTAGATAAACACTCACTCTCAAAATAAATGTTATAGGTAGCTTCATCTGCTAGTCTCACAATTGAAGAGTCTTTTCCTTTTTCTACTTTATTTTTTAATTCAACTTTCTAATTGAGCCAATAGGCATACACTTTCAAATATGTAGTGAAAACTTAAGTTGATCCATAAAAATTGGACATTTTTAGAATTTTTGTGGGGCATACACTGAGAAGAAAATAAGGTCTAAAAAGGAAATGAGAGAACACCTACTACAGATGTGAAATGAGGCAATGGAAGTATGGCAAGAAATAAAGGCAATGATACCACAGCATAAAAAACTTGAAAAAAATCATAAGATAACCTATTACTTAAAGACTTTCTTTGCTTTTCTATATCAAGAAGTGGAAAATCAAGCACTGGTATAGTGAGACTTGCATTACAACTGAAAATCATATCAAATCTTTTAGATATTGAACTGGAGGAAGTATGTGCAGCATGGGTTTTCTTCCATTCTTCACCATCTCCCAATTAAGGTAATGAAAAGAATTACCTAAGAGACTAATAATTAGGTAACATATAATAACAAATTATTCATGACGTGGCAGAATTTTTCAGGAAATACGGGGGAGAAAACACAGCAGAAATGGGAAATAAAGCAATTCAAAGATTACCGTAAGTGCAGCCAAAGGCGAGCCGTCAAAGGCAGAAAGGACTATCTCACTTTTCAAGAAAGCCTCATATATTTGTCTCTATAAAACAATACCAAAAACAATGATTCCACAACTTATATAATTCAGAACAAAATGTAGAAAGAAACATACCTGGCAACTGGTTAGTTTTAGCCACACAATAATCTCATTCTTCTTTGAAAGCATCTTCTCTTTACCCAAATTATCTTCATGAAAGACCTCACTCTTTAAACGGCGCAAAAAATAAGGTTGTATTGTATCTCTCAAATCCTGTCATAAAATACCACAATTAAATAATGATGAAACAATACTTGCACAAGCTACAAAAAGTCGAAATAATGAAATGAATTCACTTGACAACAAGATGAAAACCAAAAGATAAAGTGGGGATTAAATCAAATAAGAAACAGGTTAAACTTTTTTCATAGTATCATGTGAACTAGAAAACTTAAAGACCCCATAGGTGTAGAACCATATTTATTTTACAAAATTAATAACAAGTAGGTCCAATGGAATATGGCAGTATGGCCAGAGAGCCATGTATTGTTTTTATTTGCTTTTCCTTTTGTTCATATTCTTTCATTTCCTAGCTATACTTTTCCCAATCTCCATAAAAGGAAAAAATTCAAATAGTATTATTTAGGTGAAAATATGAATTTATAACTCTAAATAATAAGATTGTGCAATAATTATAAATAATTACATGGCCAGAACCTAGATATCACAAAATAATATGCACTAGATTAACAATGTTCTAAAGGAAAACCAAAATAAATATATAAATGCCTGCTCATTAATCTGAAAGTAAATACCAAAAAATTGATAAAATTTTTCTTTTAATGACTCGCATGTAAACAATTAAGCCTTCCAGAATTTGAGTTATTCAATAGTAACTGGAATCAAAAGCAATCAGGTTGAGAGTGCACAAATAACGACACTATTAAATTATCATATATCCTAAAAATTTAAGTAGATAGAGAGAGGCTGACTCTAATTATATAACATACCCCCAAAAGCGTGAGTCAACTATCAATTTGCGCCCAACATATGCACAATAACTAACAAATATGGCAAAGCAAAGGCTCGAACACGAGACCTCCCATTTTGATATAATTTTAAATCTCTACATGTTCTTAAAGCTTAAGCTAATAGTAGCATAAACCTTTTGTTTGGTTTTAATAATAGGTAGTGATAAACTTCTTTATACGGTCTAAGGTTAAGTGCTTGTTACCCTGAATTATAGAGGTATGACGATTAAATACCATTAGTCTTACGAGGGAAAATTAAATATCAATTAAAGACTAAAAATTATACAAGCTTTACTGAGAAGATGCAGACTTGCATGTCAATTGTCTTTTGAATGTTGGAGACAAATTTGAACTTCAATAAATTGTAACTTCTAATTAACCCTTGGATAACTAAGATAAGGATAAATTGGAAATTCACTATTTTTTAACCATCAAATTTGTCTCCAATGTTCAATAGATAAAATTGACATATGACCTGTGTTCTTTCCAGTGAAATTTTTCTAGTTTCCATCAAAACTTAGAACTTAATTGTCCCACATAATACTAATGGCACTTCATTGTCTAGACCATACATTTTACAATAGTAATAAGTACTTTCCCCTATAATTTCTGAAGTTTAATTAATATTCAATATCTTTGGAAAATTAGAATAAAATTTCTTTGACAGAAGCTATTTTAAAAATGCATCTACTGGTTGCCTTTTAAACCAGGATTCACTAAAAGTAGGGGGCAAAAACACCAGAACATCTCAAACTAAGCCTGACACAAAACTGAAGCTAAAAAAGAATCCACAAATGTAGAAAAAGCTGACAACAAAAAGGCTTACCACTTTCATGTATTTGAAAATTGGAAACATTTTTTGCTTTAGGAAAAGACCTTACCTTTGCAACAGCAGATCCAATATGCTTTTCTCTATCAGAGGCATTTTTTTCATTGCCACGGTTGATGAGTCTCTCAAATTTGTCCCTAAACCTAAATGGAATGCAATAACAATCATAAATTGCCATAATATGACTACTCATTGCAATAGAAAACAGTTATAATTATCTGCAATAAAAATTCCAACTTGAAGATGGCAACTACCATTTCTTGTCACCCAATAGCTCGGGACAGCAAAAGTTGAATAAAGCCCATAGTTCCTATTTTATTTTGAAAAGATAATGGAAAAGATATCAAAATACATCACCATAACATGGAATACAAAAAATAATCAATTATACAAAAGAAAAGGCAAAAGTTACCTTAAGATTGTTTTGAAGTGGTGTGCCACTGATGATTATACGATGAGCAGCAGGTATCTCAAGTAAACTTTTTGCTCTTTGAGTACTAGGATTCTTTATGAGATGGCCCTAAATGTTTCAAAGATAGTCTATAAGAAATCAAAATCCAAGCAGAAAGTTTGTTTCAAGTAAAACACATTAGCAGGACAAAAGGAATCTTTTAAGCCAATAAATTCCTAGCCTTTTTGACAGTTCTTATTGAAATTAATTGAACACTGAAGTAGAATCAATCTTCACATAGAGCAACTGGTAAGGAAAGGTCATCAACTAGCACATACCCCTATTAACTAGAGACCATGGTACCAGCAAGAACAGTATTATCAAAATAATAATGAAAGGCAGTAGCAACAAATCAAGTAGAAGCATAATGGTGAAATGAATGGGTCAAAGGAAATCTTTTTTACAACAAATGAGTTTCAAGTATATAAATAAAATTTTCCTATCAGCAAATGTCCAAAGCAATTGGTGCAAAATCCATCAAATAACTATTTTATCATACAAATGTTCCACAAAATTAAAGATGTTAATAGGAAAAGAAAGGTATAATAGGTATGCCATTTCCAAATACTACAAACTTTTAAAATTCTTCAGCAACTCCAGAAATGGCAGCACAGACTACCATGGGATGACAATTAATGGAATTTTAAGGGATGTTCTCAGACTTCAAAAACATTTACAGATACCTCATCAAGAATCATATAATCCCACGTAATCTCATCCTCACTTCCATCATCATTGTAATTACAATGTCCACTTAAAGATTTTGCATTATGCCGCACAATGTCATAAGTTGTCAAAAGCACTCCTTTTTCCTGCATAGGTTGACAAATAGAAACACTTCAGATTCTAAGATGAGATAAAATAAGAAGAAAACCAAATGATTGCAAACTAGAATATTTCTAAATAACCAGAAACCCAAAAAGATTTGCAATCAGGATAAAGATGGACCTGAAGGACATACTGAAGTTCATATTGCCTTGCACTTACATTTGTTCCAAAATACCTGAAGAAAAAATAGGTATGCAAGCAGTGATATTTGCTTCACACTATCATGGGATAATAACAAAATAAGCAATACAAAGAATAAACTCACTCTCTTGTCTTTTCGGACAGTCCCACAACTGAAAGTTCTTTGATCCAATGGGGCAACAGTGTTTTAGGAGCCACAATCAAAGCCCTCTTGATCAAATTTGAGTGAAAAAGTCCAGCTAAAAAGCCACAAATCTGAAATGGTAAACACACAAAGTCAGTCATAGACTAACTTAAGAAACTATACAAATAGTATAAGAAGAAAATATCATAATTTCAGACCTGCATGGTCTTTCCCAAGCCCATATCATCACCCAAGACACCACCTTTGCCCTTACAATGAAGGGACCAGAGCCAATTCAATCCTTCCCGCTGATGAGGAAACAGCATTTTTGCAATTTTACCTGGTAATCTGTATATGGACTTTGGGACATCCAAGGCAATTAATTGATCCTCTAGGATTAAATCATCAGTGTTTCCCAGTACATGAACTTTATTTGAAACACAGGACCGTTTGAATTTCCCATTTACCCCATCCACTTTTTTAGTCAAACCATTGTCACCTAGAATAACACAATCATCATCTTCATCTTCCTCCTCCATTACCCTCAAAGATTGTATTTTGGGATCAGACTTTCCACTGATCTTACCATTATGCCTCTTTGGTCCCTCATCAAAATCATTGGTCTTTTTGACTTTACATTGGGAACTGATGCACTCAGGTTCACTATCAGGACCAGATACCTTCTTAGGTTCATTCAGAAAAGCATCTTCAATCCTAGACTCCTTCCAAGAAGATGATGAAGAATCGGATTTGATTGAAAATGAAGATGTAGCACTTCCATATGCTGAAATTTCCTTTTTCTCCATGTGCACATCATTATTGACTGGATGTCCAGCAACCTTAGTAAATGTAATATTTTTAGGCTCCCTTTTCTTCTCAATGGACAAAAAGTCAAGCTTTGAGCTCAAGTCATCAAGAATATCCCTTATTTCACTCTGACCACAATCATAATTAGTACGAGCTTCATCTTTCACCTGAGCAGGTGAATCAAAATCTAAAATTTCAGTGGATCTTGCTTCTTCATTTCTATTATTTTCATCCTTCTCATAATCGCACTTTTCATCCTTTTTTGATATCTTACAGAGGCGACGCATACCTGCAACTCTGACTTTCACACCCTCTTCCTGAAGCCCTGTATTCATTCCGTGAAAGGACTCAAGATGAAATAGCAACCAATAATAGGCCATGATAAATAAAAAGTTATAAAAAAAAAAAAAAAAAAACAACAACAGAGCAAAAAATTATTTTAAAAGAACGAAATAGGTTTTTGCAGTGAAGCTACAGATTGGGAAAATGATAACATGGGAATCAGGACTTGAAATTACAGAGATAGGAAAACTAGGCTTGATTATTTTGGAGATGCTGTCATCATCCTCTTAACCTCTTGAACTTTCAATTTCTTCAAATAGGTTCCATTTCATCCGTTTAAAGGTTTGGAATATATGTTTCTTCAATAACGAACTTCGATTCGTTTTGGACGAGCTTCTCTAAAAAAATTGAAAACTTAACAACCAAATTATGAAGCAAAATAACCACAGCAAAAAAAAATAATAATAATAATCATGAGCGGAATACCAGCACGATGTTTCGGAGGAGACGGAGAATCAAAATCCGTGATTCCTGAGAAACTAGGGAAATCATGGTTCCCAGCAACCGAAGAAAATTCATCACAGAGACGAGCTCCTCCACCATCATTTTCTTCCCCTTTCAAAACAAATTTCACGTCACGATGATAAACTGACTGTAAACATAAAATCAAACATGTAAGGATTACTTGATCAAAAAAAATCGTACCTGTGACTGTTTTGAAAAAAGATTTTGATTGGAAAGTGGCCGAAGGCGTGATAAGTTTGTGATGACGCTCATTCAGGCTCATAGGTCGCTGCTTGTGCGACTGCAAAATTGAATTTGTTGCCGATGTCTCATCTGCCATTTTCAAATTTACTGCAAAAATGATCTGATGGAGGAAAAAGAATCGAGAACAAGGGAGAGAATACTTATTATTATTTTCCCGCTTGGGAAGTGAAATTTGAATTTTTCAAAATTAGGAAGACGATTTCAGGGTTTTTGAGTTTTCTCTTTTGTCGAAGGGTTTTGAGGTTTTACCCTTACAATAAATACACTAAGCAGGAGCAGAGTTTTTTTTTTTTTTTTTTTTTGGGTGAATAGGAGCAGAGTTATTTTACAAGTAAAAATGAAAAATGTCACTTCTAGCAAAATAAATACTGTCCAATAATTTGAATAAAATTATATTGATTAAAGGTGTATTTAGATAATATTTTATTTAGATTTTAATGTGTTATATAATGAATAATGTTAGAAACTATTTGTTTAGATAAATGTAGAGTAATTAGTGAATTTAGTCTCAAACAAATTTATGTTTGACAAGTTTAATCTTAAAATATTTTTTTAACTTTTAAAGTCTCAAACTTTTTTATCTAATATAACTAACTAAGATTCTTTTTCACAAATTTCATTAAATTTTTTTAAAATTTAAGGATTTGTGTAATTTTAATCAATTAAAGAAATGATAATTAAGCATAAACCACACAACCGTTAATTTTTAAAAAATTTTGATGAAATTTGTGAAAAAAACATTAGCTTTCTTTAGGTAAAAAAATTTGAGACTTTAAAAGTCGGAAAAAAAATTTTAACCAAATTCATCAATTACTTGATAAATGTATATAATATTTTTTTTTAGTACTTAAATTTTTGGATAACTCATATTCTTAATTAATTTGGGAAGGATATATGGATTATTAAGTAATTACCTCTCACTCTAATAAGTCAAATAAAGGTGGATATGTATCAAAAAGTTGTGTGATACCCGTGACCAAATTGACAAGGGTGATTTTGTAATTTGGTAAAGTTTAGGAATCTTATTTAGATACTTAAATATTTGAGGATCTATTGTGCAATTTATTAAGTTATGTATTCTTTATATACCTTGAAACCCTAAGAGATATAATTTAAGAAAGAGTTAACCCCTCTCTGGTATTTTGAGAAACGGGTAATAAGAAGATCCAACAGGAAGATTTTGGGATTGAAGAAATTGTGTTGTCAATTACGATTAAGGTATAGAATCGTTTCGCAATTTGGATTATCGAAGGTTGTGGATTTTGATAATTTCGATGACAGAGGTAAGTGGTTTGATCTTTTTCAGCTGTTTTAAACCCTTTCGTTTTCATCTGTTTTGAAAAGATTATGTTTTTCGGGCATGTTAATTTACGAAAATTGATTTTATTGAATTGTATTTTACGAAAGATTATTATTTTTAGAATATTATATTATTTCGACTTTCCTTCTTGAAATCAAATTACAGTACATAATTATTTATTTGATAAATTTATATTTTTTTTCAAAAGGTTGTTCTTTTCTCGTTTTAACTTTCTGATTTTATGATTTATTAAAAGATTTCTTTTTCGATTTTAAAAAGATTTAGTATTCCGATTTTAAGTTTTGATTAAAAAAATTGTTTTCCGATTCTCTAGTTTTTATAAAAGATATAGTTTTCCGATTTTATAAAAGATAAAGTTTTCTATTTTCGATTTTGATAAAAAGGTAAACTTTTATGATTTTCGATTTTGATAAAAAGATATAGTTTTATGATTTTCGATTTTGGTAAAAAGATATTAGTTTTCCGACTTTAATGTTTGATAAAAGATGCTGTTTTTTTTTAAGATATTAGTTTTTGATATCAAGTTTATCTTTTCGAAAATATTTTTGTTTGATTAAAGTTTCGAAAAGCCTTCCCGAAAAAGTAAACTAAAGAAAAGAAAAGTTTTGGCTCAAGTTAGTTAGAAATGAGTTGGGGGAACATGTTCCAAATTTATAAGTTCCGAACCCATTGAGCATGGTGAAAAAGCTCCACTGTTATAAGTTCCGGCCTCCCTAGCGGGATAAACAGCTAGGATCGATTTCGATTAAACCAACAAATGACTATGCTGCTTGAGCCCATTGAAAATAATAAGTAATATAATTTGGGATTCTTATCCCTTTCCGTTCTGTTTTGAAAGTAATGTGGGAAGTTTGATTTTTTCGGTTCGGATTGAGAAGTATTTGTTAAAATGATTTTATCCGTTATGTTTTGAAAATTTTCCGATATCGTTAAATCTTTTGAATATGATCTTAAATGCCCAAAATGTTTTTCTGAAGAGGGTCGAATCGCTACTTAGACTTTATAAGCTCATACCACATACGTTTAATTGCTTTTGCAGGTTTTGATAGACCTATGAGATCATCTTGTGCATTTGGATTTTTCTATCCGGTGGGTTGGAGTTATGAGTTTTGGATATTGGATTTGATTTTTTTTTCATAGCAATGTTTGTAAGATATTATTTTTGGGAATTATGTATATTTCTGAAATGTTTGAGTTAAGTATTTTTATTGAGGAATTATCGATATATTTTGTTGAGATTGTTTCGATGCTTTGCATTCTTTGGGTAATATCTTGGAGGATGTAGCCGTGTTACGTCTTCGGATTTGGGATTTTCTAATTTTTAAATTAGGCCCGGATTTGGGGCGTGACAAGTTACCTCAAAAATATAAACGCCAGTATTTTAGACAATCTTCGAAGTGCAAGAAATAAGTAAAAGGAAAGGAAAAGAGAGGCCAAGAACACTTAACTTCAAAGTTCTTATGGATCATGTAGTACTGGTATGATCGCACCAAGCATAATATGTGCAATTGGCTTTATTTGACTTTTTATGATTTTTTAGTTCTCTCTATAATCAATCAATTTTCTGTATTGATTTTTTTTTTTTGTTTATCGGAGATTAATTTGAAAAGGCATTGTAGTGGGAGAAAAACCACCAGAAGATGAGAGTTCTAATGCTAGAATAGAAAACAATGACTATTTTTATAAATTTTATATATGTTAAATTATTTCCATAAAATACAATATAAGTTGTGACACTCAGTAAAATGTGTGTTGTTACTTAAACCTTCGATGAAGGATTGACTCTCACCTACTGCGAAAATTTTTTTTTTTTTTTTATAATACGGAAATCTCTCTAAATATAATAAATAAAACTCTTGTAAGAAAAAATTAATAATGACTCTTTAGCGCATCGACAAAGGACTTGCATTCTAAACGCACGGTTGGGGATTCCAATCCCACCAACTCCAAAACACTCTTCTTCTCCTCTCAACATTTTAAACTCTAAAGCTAAATCAAGTTGATGACAATTATTATTATAAGAAAGGAAAAATATAAGTTTTGACTCAAGTTAGCTAGAAATTAGTTGGGGGAACATGTTCTAAATTATAAGTTTTGAACTCATAGAGCATGGTGAAAAAGCTAATTTGTTATAAGTTCCGACCTCCCCGACGAGATAAACATTTAGGATCAAATTCGATTAAAGCCAACAAAGGACTACTTGCTTAAGCCTCATCTTGTTTGATTATGGTGTCTCTCATTCTTTTACTTCTAAAAGATTTGCTAAAACTTCAAGTGTTAAGCCTACAAGATTAGATGAAGAATACCGAGTATTTGTTCCTAGTGGTAAAGTGTTGCTATCTAAGACGATCCTTAGAAATTGTTGTTTTCAAATAGTTGATATGAAATTAAATGTCAACCTCATTCTAATTAAAACGAGAGACTTTAATGTAGGGTATGGATTGGTTATCTAAAAACTATGTTGTTGTAGATTGTTGAGCAAAGAAGGTTAAGTTTGAAATCCCGGGGAGATCATAATTTATTTACCAAGGTGGAATAGAAACGTAAGCAAGGAAAAATTTACCTATTATTTCATCTATGGAAGCTAAGAAAGCTCTAGAAAAAAATTGTGATGGTTATCTAGCCTATGTGGTTGACAATAACGTAGAGACTAGGTTAGAAGAAATACCAATGTTTAAGGAGTACCCAAATGTATTTCTTAAGAAGTTGTGTGGATTACCACCAGAGAGAGAAATTGACTTTGAGATCAACTTGATATCGGTAGCAGAACCAATATCCAAGGCTCCATACCGAAATAACACCGACTAAGTTGAAGGAGTAAAAATACAACTACAAGAATTGTTGGATATGAAGTTCATATGATCAAGTGTGTCATGTGGGGTGCTCTTGTGTTATTTGTGAAGAAGAAAGATGAGAGTATGAGATTATGCATTGATTACCATAAGATAAATAAGATCACCGTTAGGAACAAATATCCACTTCCGAGAATAGATGATTTATTCGATCGGGTTTGAGTATTCTCTAAAATTGATATAAGGTTTGATTACCATCAATTGAGAGTTAAAGCTCAAAATATCTCAAAGGTAGGATTCAAACAAGATATGGTCATTATAAGTTTTTAATTATACCTTTTGGATTAACGAATACTTCGTTGCATTTATTGATGACATTATGGTTTACTCTCCTTGCGTAAGAACAATATGTCAAGCATTTACAAAATGTGTTACAAATATTGAGAAGAAGAAATTGTATGTCAAACTAAGTGTGAGTTTTGACTTCAGAACGTGGGAGTTTTAGGTTATATTATTTCCGGAGATGGTATTTAGGTGGATTCTAAGAAAGTGGAGGCAATAGTTGATTGATCAAGACCTACCAATGCTACAGAAATATATAGTTTTTTAGGATTGGTAGGGTATTATAAAAAAAATTTAGAAATTGTTAATACATGCTAGTTTTTGGAGTTATTTCTTTGGTATAGCTGATGTGATTAGTTGAGTGTCTAGTAACATACGTAGGCATAATAGGATCTCAACTAAGTTTTATTACTAACCTTATACTTTTCGCTAGACTTTACATAAGTTGTAGTGTAATCACATAATATGAGTTCATAACTCTTCTCATTTTCTGGAAGACCTCCATGTCTTATTTGAAATTATCTTCTTTCAACCTAGTATGGGGATTCTATTTAGATAATTTTTATCCTTGTTGATTCATTTTGTAAATATTTTTAGTATCATTAATACAATGATTCGGTTTGGACAAAAAAAAGTGAGTTGGTTGGAAACGACAACATTTTTAGCCAAAAGACGCCAAATAGGCAAATACAAGTAAAACCAAAATAATTTGGTGACTTTAGAAAATAAAATAAAATATTTGAGGGACTATATCGAAAATTGTACAAATCTATCACGTATAAATTTCCTAATTTCATACCCTTCTTCCCAGTTCCCCTCCCGCCTTCGCGTTCTCCCCGAGGATTTCTGCATTGCCGTAGAGACGTTGGATAAAGAAAGAACATACTACAAAAGCAGAGGTTAAAAAGGGTTCCCGTTGTTGAATAGATCCCATTTATGCCGTTCTTCAATTATTTGTTGCTGAAGTACCCGGATTACAGAGTGTTAGCAAATTAATCTTTTTTTACTTTCTCTGGGGGCAATAATACTTGAAGCATGAATGCCCCAATTATTGGTAATTCTGCTTTTTCCTAAGCTTAATTTAATACGTTACTCTTTTTTGGATTCATTTAATATATTTTTTTGGGTTTAATCGGTTTATATTATCATAATCTGTTTTCTGATTTTCAATTTCAAGAAAGGAAGAACTCATAATATAACTCGGGTGCTGTTTGAATGTATATATATATATATATATTATTTTTGCATTGCTTTGGTAATTTTACGAAAATTCCTCTTTTCTTTTGAATAAAAAAAATTTATTTTTGTCTTTGGTGAAGATCCTCTACAGGGCGATTTTCCAGAAGTAGTAGAAGAGTATCTGGAACATGGGGTTACTAAATGCATTGCCTTTAATCGCCGCGGAACGCTTCTTGCTGGTATTCTTTTAAATTTGTTTATTTCTTTCCAATTAGTTTCTATTTAGTTCCTGTTTGTTTATTTGACGGTGTTCAAGAAAGATAATGACTTTCACTGCCATTCTTTGGAACAATTATGTATTTAACCTGTTCAGCATATATCTGTATATATATCGCTTAAGAATTTTGTAAACTGCAAATGGTGTCTAGGCAAGTCACGGTGAATAACTTTGAAAAAAAGAAGATAAAGATTGCACCTTTAACTTTTAAACATCTATTTTCTTTGCATTTTGAATGTCTTCCACCATACATATATGGTATCTAGTATCTACTGAACATCACTGAGGTCTTGTCAACCAAACATACGAGGATACAATTCCTTGGACAGAATTTACAAAGTTGTGACTGAATCAGCTATTTATTGGAGGAATTTTCTATTTCTAATGTAAGTTTCGGAGTGGCATTAAAGTAGCATCTACGGTCTCACTTCTGTCTCAGATCCCTAAAAGGAAGTTGAATATGGTGATTTCTGTTTCCATGCCTTTTTGGTTCCACTTAGATCCTTAGCTGATTCTGGGATTGTCAACAGTGCATCAAACATCATTATTATCTTCTCCCAACAATCATATAAACTATGTATGGTGCACTTATTCCTAAGTTGCAAGCTACCTCAGCTGCGGCATTAGGGGAACTGTAACATACAGATCACCACTTTATGGTCATTTATCAGCAAATGTTTGTGTGGGATTTCACATTAGTTTTGGTTCAGGTGTGATTTATGGACAGATTGAAGTATAATGCCTACATGTTGCTTCTTTTGGTTTAGTTTATACAACAACATATACAATTCTCGCTCTTGAGCTTGTTATTTTAGTGTATTCCTTTTCCACTTTCCCCCTTTTAATTTCAAAAGTTCATCTATTCTATCAGGAGGATATAAGTTACAGAAATTACATGTGGTATATTATAAACTTTCAACCAATCAAGTGTCTCACGATGAAAAGAAAGGATGCAATTCCCTTTACACAGAAATATATACACTTCTTCAAAAACCATGTAATTCTACAAATTGGTCCGACGAAATATTATTGATTATATATTCATATAACATATTGAATGCCATCATAGGTATCACCAACTACTAAATTTTTCATTCTGATCTTGTTTTAACTTTTCTTCTTTTCCTTCAGACCTTAACCTCAAACTTGAATTTAATAGAACATGTGTTCTATTGGAGTTGATAGACCTAAGTTAAAGCTGTCTGTATACTAGTTTAGGAAACAGTAATAATAATGGGGCATTTTGTTTGTTGTGCTTGATTTCATTATTTCCAGGGTACCATTTCTTTTGATAGATCTAATATATATGTTTGTTTCTGTCTTCCCAGCTGGATGCTCTGATGGATGTTGTGTCATATGGGATTTTGAGACTAGAGTGATTACTAAAGAACTCAAGGATGAGGACTGTCTTGCTGCAGTAACTAGTGTTTGTTGGTCTAAGTACGGACACAGGATACTTGTTTCTGCTGCTGATAAATCATTGACACTTTGGGATGTTGTCAAGGGTGAAAAGATATCAAGAAGAACACTTCAGCAAACTCCATTGCAGGCTCGTCTACATCCTGGATCCTCAACTCCTTCAGTCTGCCTTGTTTGCCCTCTTTCATCTGCTCCAATGATAGTTGATTTAAATACTAATGACACAACTCTGCTTCCTGTATCACTGTCTGAAACAACCAATGGTCTTGCACCTCCATCACGTAACAAATTTTCAGATGGATCTGCTCCTTTTACTCCAACAGCAGCCTGTTTTAACAAATATGGGGATCTGGTATATGTTGGGAATTCAAAAGGAGAGATCCTTATCATAGATCATACAACTGTGCAGATCCATGGAATTATTCAAGTTCCTGGGAATTCTGTGATAAAGAATATTGTATTCAGTCGGAATGGCCAGTATCTTCTTACCAATTCAAATGATCGTACAATCAGAATATATGAAAACCTTCTACCCTTAAAAGATGGACTCAAGGTCCTTGATGAACCCAATAGTGACTCAGATATGCTAGATGGTATAGAAAAGTTAAAAGCTATAGGATCAAGGTGTTTAGCACTTTTTCGGGAGTTCCAAGATTCCATCACTAGAGTGCACTGGAAGGCTCCATGTTTCAGTGGTGATGGTGAGTGGGTTATTGGTGGTTCTGCTAGTAAAGGAGAACACAAGATCTACATATGGGACAGGGCAGGACATCTTGTTAAAATCCTTGAAGGTCCAAAGGAAGCATTAACAGATTTAGCATGGCATCCTGTACACCCCATTGTTGTCTCTGTTTCCTTGGCTGGATTGGTGTACATTTGGGCTAAAGATTATACTGAGAATTGGAGTGCTTTTGCTCCAGATTTCAAAGAACTTGAGGAAAATGAGGAATATGTAGAAAGGGAAGATGAGTTTGATTTGATGCCCGAGACTGAAAAGGTGTCATGAAATTTCTTAGAGTTGAATTACTAGCTCTTATATTTTCTATGCTTTTAATGTTCATGTTTTCTTGCAGATGAAAGAATCAGGTGTAAATGAAGATGACGAAATTGATATCATAACAGTAGAGAAGAATTCAGCTTTTAGTGATTCAGATATGTCCCAGGAAGAGGTGTGTTTCCTGCCTGCAGACCCAACACCGGATATTCCTGAACAGCAGGACAAGTGTGTGGGAAGTACTTCAAAGGAGGCGGAAAGTAATCAATCTGGATCTCCTCTTTCTGATGGGCCAAGGCAAAATGGGCAGGTGGCGAACCATTCCTCAAGTCCACTTGAAGGTAGTACTTTAGATTCTACATTATATCTGGACCATGCATATGAGTTTTAGATTTGACCGGGATAAGTCTTGGACACTTTTTTTTTTTTTAATGTTACTGCAGAATAAGGAACTTTTGGTATATAATTTAGTAAAAGTGTAAAACATGGAAATAGGTCAACAATGCAAAGGACTAGAACCTTTAGAAACCTCCCTTAAAATCATGCTTCTTCATTTTTTTTGACCTTCTTTTCATCTGAAATCTGAAGATCATGATGTGCAACTTGGATCATTTAGCTTATATTTACTGAGAGTGAGACCAGACCTTGTTAAGTCCATTAAATCTCCTAAATTCCCCATGAGATTCTGCTCAATTTTCATTATACATGTATACTTTTCAGTTGGGTGTTAATTCATTTTGGAAAAGAATAGATGACCTTGAAAAGAATATTTTTATCCTATTACGGTTATAAAAAATTCTTTAATGAATTCTTATATCCTTGATTACTTGAATATAGCCCTAAAATAATAATGAAATAGACCATAGAGGGGAGCCTTGAGGTTACTGGAGTCAAGCATTATGCAAGCTCTCAGAAATAAGGCTTTATCCTGTGTCAACTAAGTAGTCCAACTGTATTTTCCTTGAAAAGATCTCAAAAGGGACCTCTTTCCTTTTTACAGGTAAGATAAAGTTGTGTTTCTAAATCCCAATCTCCTTTTACACTTCTCTCTATCCTCCCTCCAGAAACTAAGCAAGCTAGAATACAATATTTTATCTTAGAATTGACTAGATGTTTAATTCTTGAATGTGATAAATGTTTCTAGATTTTGTAAATATTTAACACTTTCATCAATTAGTATGTTATTTCATGGATAAGGCAAATATTATTCTTCTCATTTATTAATTCATATTAATTGATTTTAGGATATATAGTATGATGAGTTATTAATATTAGAACTAATTTAAGGTGTATGAGTATCATTGGTATAATCAGGAAATACTTATGAGCAGAATCTATTAATCTAATTGCATCCAATGTCTAAGAACATAAAAAGGAAAAAGGGAAGTCTCTAAAAGTATCATGTTGTCCTTGAATATCTATATTATCTTTAAAACAATTTTTTTTTTCCTCTAAAGGAATTGTTTATCTGTATTATCCTGAGAACTAAAATTTAGTATTTGGGCGTTGGGTGCTGACTTATATTGCATTTTATACAATAATTACTTCTCTATTACCCTCTGCTTATGGCAGAAAATTTGTTTAATAAGAAAGTGCTGCTTATCAGGCAGTTGTTGAGTGGTTGACAATTAGTAAGTTCACGGTTGGTTGATTAACATCTTTGTGAAGTATTTTGAGATTACGAATTGTTATCATAACTATTTATATGCTTTTCCCATCAATAATATTAAAATAAGTCAAGTTTTCCAATGTTTTATGCAGGCCTGAAATTCAATTATTATATTTTATAAGATTTCATTGGAAACTTTTATTTGATTTTATTCACAGTGAACTGCAGGAGACATTATATATTATTGGGAACTGAGAGCTAGATTTCTGCTTTAGCCTCTGTCCTTAATTTTGAATCTGATGTTCCAGGAATGGATAATTCTGCAGCAGAGGATACAGGAGGAACGCGCTTGAGAAGGAGACGTAAGCCTTCAGATAAGTTGTTGGAATCTCAAGTTGAGAAGGCTAAGAAATCTTCACAGAGAAACAAACTATCTGGTAAATGAACAGAAACTAAAATGAAATCTGCTGCTGAAAAATAGTCAGACTAATGTCATAGTTGACCTCCGTGGAAAATATTAGATTTATGCTTTAGTACACCCCAGTGGAGAAATTTATGAGAGTCTTGTTGTAACTTCGAAATCTCTTTCCCTGCTAAATCACTCTCTGATATTTGTTGTGTAGAATATTAATGGCCCAACTCGTGACAGTGATCCATTTTGTGCAATACAATGCCTGTGTTTAATAGAGTTTACTCCTTGTGGAATTTTTTTGCATTTTAAGGTTTACCTCATGTAAAGATCAAATTCTGTTAGGTAACTCTCAGCTTATGAACAGCCAAAAAAACTGGAATTCCTTGCTTATTTGCTTCCCAGTATTTTACTATTTTTGTGGTAGAATATTAATGGGCCTTTTGAAGAATTTTTAAGTTGATTACTTTTCCATACGTTGCTATTATTCTGATCTGGAGCACAGGAAGGAACCATGTTTCACATATTCTTTTGACCTAAGTTGACTCCTTTTTTCATGGCCTGGCATTGAGAGGAAGTTGAGCTTTGAAACAAGCTCACAGAGCACAATAGAAACATCAAGAGGTTGTCCACTTGGAAGCAGTATCTTGAAAATCCAAGCAGAGTACTAAATGTAAGAGTTGACAATGATTCTGGTGAGTTAGGCTGTGTGGCATTTTCTTTTGTAGTACCCACTAGCTCAAAGAACAGTGACCCTTGAAAAATAGGCCTTTTTGTTTATGCCTTTTAACTTAGAATCTTCCTTGAATGCTGAAGTCTATCTAAAATTATTTAATTATTTATTTTTCATTATCCATCTTCAATTCTAATGTTAAGTGCACTAAAATCTAAATGTAAATTTTGCTAAGTGATGAGATATGGGAAAGTTTGTAAATGAATTCACTGTTTCCTCGTAGTCATTGATAATTGTTTGGGTTTCTAACTCCCCAATACATAATTGCATTAATGTACTTACGATCCTTTTAACCTAAATGAGTATAAGTAATGTGATCTTGTTGAAATATTACCAAGAATTTTGCAGTAATTTTTATTACAAAAATAAAAGATAAAGAAGTGGACACTCTAATATTTATTGTACCATGTAAACAATAATTAACTATACTAGAAAAGGTTGTTGATCTTCAATAAATTTCAATAAACACTAGGGATAAGTATATTAGTTAAGAAGTTAAGTACAATATAATTTATCAGGATTCAAAACTGCACAGTTGTATATATTATGGTATTAGTCAACTGAAAAGTTCTTTCTGCTTTTGATGCAGTAACTAAGATGTTATGATTTGGAGGGGATGATATTGGTAAAAGTAGAGGACATAGAAAATATGAGTTAGGGATGCTCACTTACGCATTCTCTCTACTTGTTGCTAAACATCCTTTTTTAATTCCTTTCCTGATATAGTTCTGTTGCTGGGGCTAAGCACTGCTTGTGCCAACTGTTTGATATCATTATTGATCGTATAATTGATTGATTGTGATTGTAATATGAGATTAATAGGACATAATTTGACAATTTTTATTAATTATTGTGATCTAGACTGAATTCATAATTGATTGGACATATGTTCTGGAAAAATAAGGAGGATTAGACATTAGTTGGATTTCATAATTAATGCGACTCATTGTAAACTGTAGAGGGAATGCTGTATACTGCAAATTAAGCTGCTAGTTTATTTTAATAGATATAGCAACTGAGATACAATGCTCTTCATGCATTCGTAAACATTCTTATTTTCTCTCTGGTTTATTTCCTCCTTTTGAGACATACATACTACTAGTACATCCATTAGCAGTCGGCAAGAAAAGAAATTCTAGTGTAGATCATGGAAAGACATTAAATTGTCAATACATTAAAACCCTCTCAAGAAAAGTAACGTTCAATATCAGCATGGAGATCTTAAAAAATTAATAAATAAAAAGAAAAAGAAAAACAGAAGTGAATATAAAACACCCTTGGCTTAATAGTATATGTAATTTACATGGATTATGTTTCTCAATGTTGTAAAGTTGACATCTTAACTGTTTTGCAATATATCAGTTATTAAATTCATAAACAAAATAACATAAGGAAAAATAGATATTTGATCTTGAAATGGAAACTGAATTAAAAAGAAACACAGAATGGTATGTGTTTAGAATCCTAAATAGGCCTTTTATTTATAATATGCTTGTATACTTCTTGCTTCTCTTAACCTAAGTTTTTATTTATTTATTTATTTTTTTTGTATAGAATGATTTGTCTGCTAAGTTATTACATTTTGCTATATTTTAT
This sequence comes from Cynanchum wilfordii, assembly GCA_025388415.1. Lineage (NCBI taxonomy): Eukaryota > Viridiplantae > Streptophyta > Magnoliopsida > Gentianales > Apocynaceae > Cynanchum > Cynanchum wilfordii. The sequence goes on along the minus strand of JAHSUH010000272.1, from coordinate 28,712 downwards.
TGTTTGAAGAAACTTTGATGAGAGTGTTTAAGTTTATTAACTTTCGGTAGTTCTGGGGTTAAATAGTTTCTTTACCTTACTAGAATCAGGTTGAAGTATGTGTGTTGTTCGTCTTGTTTGAAGATAATTTTAGACATTAATACAATAAATTATTCTTCAAAAATGAATTTTTCTGTCCTTAAACCGATATTTATGAATGATGAAGGTATTAATTGTTAAACAATCATGAAACAGATATATTTATTAGATTTGAAGCGTCGTGAATTGATAGTAATGCCCTTTTTTGTTACTGAAGATTGTCAGTTAAGATGTTACTTCCTGAGGATTGCATTGTATAGGATAATGCATTATGCAGGCTACAGGAAGAAGAATGAAGTTATCCTCCATCTAATTAATGAATCAGTTGATGCAAAAAATGATCTTATTCATTAATATTTATGCTAGCTTCTTGTTGAGAGAGGTGCAATTATGGAGGAGGAGTAAGAACTTTGAATCTGCCAAGATTGGGGTTTTTGAGTTGAGTGTAGAATGCCCTACACTTGTGTCTATTACATGGATTCAATCTGAAAGGGTTTGTCCATTTGAAGGTTACATCTTAAGCTGTAGTGGTTTTAGTTTAGTAGGAATTACTTTTCCTGATTTTGTATGCATTGGTTAGTTAGGCAATACAAATTCTCTTTGTTCCTCATATCAGCAATTTTTGGCTTGTGGAAATCTTTGTTTCTCTTTGTGCCAATTGGTTTATTTGACTACTCAATAGAAGTCTTTTTTGAAGCTCTACTCAGTTTATTTTCAATTCATTCTAGTGATACCATCATGAGTAATTATGTTATATAATTTTTGGATCGCCACCAATAGGAACTAACTAACTAACTAACTATATATATATATATATATATATATATGTTACCATCAAATATCTTTTACTTAAAACATTCTAAATCATAAAATAATTAATTTAATATATTTGCACAATCTAAAATTAAAATATTTAAATACTTATAGTGTTTTTATTTGGAAGGTTTTAATTTGATATCACCATTCCTATTAGGTTATGTAATGTTGGTTTATAAGCTTATTTCAAAAGCTATTTGTAATATATTAAAAGTGGTATTGCCCTATGTCACACAAAATAATGGCTTCATTAAAGGGATATTAATAACGGATTATGTGATCATTGTTATTGATATTTTTCATTCTGATTTCCTTCATAGTCTATTATATGTATCTCAAATCTTAGGCAATTATTGATTTGTCTCCCAAGGAGGTTGGAGATTAAGGTTGGCTTAGCAATCGAATATCCAGACTAGTGAAACATTAAGTTCAGGTTATTTTTTTTTTTATTTTTTTTTTATTTTTATGACGGGGGAATCCGCGGCCGCTACTCTTCGAGTGCGCTCTGGATAAACCCCCGGGCTAGCGTAGTAGTCTGCAAACTACGCCAACCAAGTAAACTACACGCTTTACTGGGTTTCGCATGAATGCGCCCAAAGCAAGGCGTTTGCGAGTTCGAACCCGGGGCCTTGAGGTCCCAAGCAACCCACCACACCAACTTGAATCAGGTTATTTTTGAATCAAATTCCAAAGCAAAGGAATGGATCATGGGTTGGGTTTGGAACAACATTATTGAATGTAAAACTTCTCTCCTAATAGCGTATAAGTGTGCATCAAGGACAATATGTGGATTCCAAATGCTCCTAATTTTTTTTTTGGTACCCACTTGGAGCGTCCGGTGTCCTCACTTTTTCGGTAAGACTAATCCGGACTCGGCCTGCGCAGCGCTCGCAGAGTTCAACTCTTATTCGAGGGTTAGGATCTGACCCAAAACTTTTAACATGACATTAACCACCTTATGAATTTGAAACCTCGATCATCCGCTCTGGAGAAAGCATTATGAGTCTGCTTACTAATTCTCCAAACTACCGGGTTAAATGCTCCTAATTTTAAATTCCCTTCTGAATATATACATACAATCCCATCATATAATTCTTGATTCTCGTTTTGCTGCTACTTTCTGGTGGAATTCCAATATATTATTTAAGACTTAATTTATTAATTATTTATTTCATGTTAAATTAATAAGAGAAACACAAAAATCTACTCTATATATAAAAAGGGAGGCAAAAATCTGGAGCATTTTTTATTTTTTAATTTAATCGAAAAGAGGATTTATTATTAAAAAAAAAAAAACACAAAGGATAGTACATAAAAAATCAGTTCAAAGCGACGGAATGAAAGAAAACAGCGGCAGTGAAAAGAATTCTTTCCTTTCCTCTTCACTAAAATAATTATTGGCCAAAGCAAGGATCGCGGAATTCTTCTTCAAGGCAGTAACAGCCGGTTCACCCGCTATCTGTTCGCCGCCGGTAAGCCTTTAAATCCCGATTATATTTAAAGGGGAATTGTGCCTTACCAATGATAAGGGTTTCTTTATCCTTTATGGACTTGTTTAATTTTCGGTGCTTTTTGGCTTTCGCTGATAAGAAATTGAAAAAAAAAATATCATTCTCGTTCGTGATCTGTTTTTCTTTAGAATTGTTGGTATTGTATATTTGTATTTTGGCCTTACAGGTCCTGATCTGTAGTTTTTTTTTTTTTTCTCTCTTGGACTGAAAAGAATTGTCTTGGGGGAAAATAGGTCTAGGGTTTTCCTAAAGATTATTAGAAGATATGACGACGGCAGCTAGACCAACCTGGGCACCTGCTAAAGGTGGCCAAGAGCAAGGCGGCACACGAATTTTTGGGCCGTCTCAGAAGTACTCTTCCAGGGATATCGCTTCTCACACTTCTCTGAAGCCCAGGTGAAATTCTTACTCTTGTTCCAAGTGTTTTAATCTGGGCCCAGTACTGAGGGTAGTCAATCAAATTCTTGTCTATAAAGCATAAAATTTTTTATAATTATGTTTATTGTGCGGTATTAACCATCTTAAGTGACTTATTTGAATGAAATAAATATTTGCCTGAGTTCTTTACTGTTTCTTAACTGAATGTCACACACACAGATATATATATATTGCAAGTTTTAAATTAGTAAAGCTATTAGTTCTATCTACTGTAATTACTGTTATCCATGTGTAGTTTGTTTTTCAAATGAAAGAATGCATTTGCTCTTTACAAGATAATATCTATGTGTTAGGTTGTATGTACGTGTCCTGACATACTATAATTTCTTGGTTTTGATTTGATAGTCCTTGAATTTTATGTTTTATGTAATCTTCTATAGCCATAGCTCCTTTTGCTCCCAGTGATTCCCCTCCTTCACTGGTGAAAAATAATTGTCATCTTTGTTCTGAGTTGTCTTTTAACCTTTTCTTCAAGTGTTCCTGTAAATTATGACAACGCCTTCCACCCTTCATCCTTCCCAAAAAGAACCAGGTGTCTGATGATATGGTTTATTATATTCTTTAGGAAGGATGGACAGGACACTCAAGATGAGCTTCAGAGGAGGAATCTTCGTGATGAATTAGAAGAACGTGAGCGCAAGCACTTCTCATCAAGAGATAAGGGTTATTCAGGTACTTATCTATTTGTGTTAATTCTCTTTTGTGTATATGTTTCATTGTTTTACAATATGAGTGATTTTGTCACATTAACATTTAGAATGTCTGATGCAATGATTACAGAGGATAGAGATCGTCGAAAGGGAAGCCATCTTCTTTTAGAAGGTTAGTGCTGGTGGTTCTTTTGATCTGTGTTATAAATGCCATTACTTTGTGTGAATCTACCTATACCAAATATTTCCAAATTTTCAGGTGGGAAAAGAGAAGTTGAAGACCGTTTTATTCCACGTAGTATAGATGCTGACGATGCTGATGTGGAGGCCAAAAGCAGTGATGAAAGGTTTGTAGTTTCAGAATAGTAAAAGTGTTTAGTTGATTTATTTACCATAATCCATAGAAACGTAAATGAAATTCATGTCTTATGTACATGTATTTTATGGCTTTTGAATATTTTCTTTTCTGTATTATTGGATACTTTATTATTCTTCCAAACCTCCTCTACTAAGGCCAAGGGGATTATTGCCTGACACAAGCTTCATTATTACATATAAGGTGGCCATTGAAATCAGACTTCTGTGCCTATAACGATGATGATATTTTGACCTCCTGTTACAGAAGTTGTGCATTTGGAACTATTTGCCACTGTTGTATCCTTTAGCATAATTTTCTGGTAAACTAAGAAACTTTGTTTTGTTATCTTACTAGTGAGGATGATGATGACGATGACGATGAGGATGACACTGAAGCTCTTTTGGCTGAACTTGAACTCATAAAGAAGGAAAGGACTGAGGAGAAAATGCGGAAAGTAAGTCGTTACTGTGGAGTTTCTTGGTGTTGTATGTTGTCTCGCACATCTTTGGAGTTTTGGTTTGTTTTGTTTTATTGGCTTTTTATTCAGGTTCACCAGTTTACTTATTCTTGTCTATTTGTACTGCTTGTGCATTATTAGTCTGTCAATTAATTTAATCTTTTAATTTTAAGCTTTCTTCCAGATCTTATGTAAAATCTGATCATCATCATAAGTATGCCTTCAATTTTATTTCAACCGTATTAGAAACACTGGCAAGAAAAATTTTCATACTGCTATCAAGGGGATCATATTTCTACGTATGTTTGTGCAAATAGCAGGAATGATCTTAAATAGTCCCATATTTTAGAGCCAGCATTTTGAGTGATGATGTTGGAATAAGCAATTATTAATGAAGAATGTTATATGTTTTTTGTAGGAGCTACAAGAACGAGAAGAGGAGCTTAAAGCTAAAGAATCAGAGATGTTGATGGGAAATCCTCTGCTAAACAACACAGTCTCCTTCAGCGTAAAGAGAAGGTCCTTTGCTAAATACTTTGTTTTCTCTTTGCTTTTTGATTCTTTTGTTTTGTTCTGTTATTCTTGACATATATAATATTTTTTGCAGGTGGGATGATGATGTTGTATTCAAGAATCAGGCTCGTGGTGAAATGAAAGCACCAAAGCGCTTTATAAATGATACAATTAGAAATGATTTTCATAGGAAATTCCTCCATAAATACATGAAGTAATGCCTGGTTTTAATTATGTTTTCTTTGTAACATATATAGACCAAAAGCTTTCATGATTTGAAAAAATGTATTATTTCATTCTCTTTTGGATAGTGACTACCCTCATTTGTACCGTTTGATTATTCTGTGTGGGATTAATGGAGAGACCATCAAGGTTACAGCATACAACACATACCTTTTTTTTTTTTTTTTTTTTTGGTAAATGCATACAACACATACTTAAATTGAATTGAACATATTCCAAAGTCAATAGTTTACAACCTCATTGCAGAAATTTGATTCCTTCTGAAAGACAAGGTCCAGTATGTCCATTTATAGCATCATATATTATGGATTGTATTTCCCCAAGAAAAAGAAAAAAGTTACATTTTCCCAGAGGTTGTGAGGTGATGAAATAAATCTTCCAACACTAGTTTTAGCATATTAAACCAAAATAAAACACAACTAATTACTGGGTTTATCAACCGATGGTGGTGCCTTCTCAGCAACAACAGAAGTGGCTGAATCCTCAGCTCCAACAAGTTTGCGGAGTCTGTCCTGAAGGACCCGAACCCTCTCTTCAGTCCTTCGGAGCTTTCTCCATCTATAAGCAAACCATAATCCAAATCCACCGTAAACAATAATATAAGAACCCCACACATAAGGATATGTTTCTGCATGTTCTCTGATTTTATGAAACCGTTGTTGTATCATTCCTGTCCACCCAATATCAGCTTGGCTTGTTACTTGCCTGTCATCTGCTGAATGTTGGCCATCTTCTCCTTTCCCTTCTTTACTAGCCATATTTATTGTACTCAACAGCATGCACTGTGATCAGTCTTTTGGTGTTCAGAAATCAATTGAGTACTTCAGAATATTGAATGAATAAATATAACACTTTCAGAAATTTTACACAAGACGTAGTCATGCATAATCTAAGCTTTCAGTAGGAAATATCAAGAGTAAAACAACCTCACCATAAAAGTTTGGGGCAGGAGAACTAAGACAAGCTCGTCACTTGAATAATTTTTATTTTTACTTCTCTAGAGGTCCAAGACATCTGCTAACTACTACGCAACTAGCAGTCATTCAGTTCCTATTCTCAGAAACTCCAAATTGGATCTGCAAACATAAATATCAAAAAAGAAGATACTTTTCTAACCCATTTTAGGAAAAGTCATATCGCAATTCTTAATCCTCTTCATTACCATTGGGGAGGGGTGGCAGGGTCTATGACCAAAGGGGAAAATGTAGCACTTCCTCAGTTACATATTAAAAGAGGAGTTTAGCGGTGTTAAGAGTCAGATGAGTTCATTTAGGAAGATTTAGGATGCTGTTTATATGTCGTTGAATTCTATTATATGAGAGGTATATGCAATAGGCGAAGCAAAATTCCATTAATATTATTTAAATTTTGTCTTGATTAGGTAAAAGTTTACTTGGTTGATACAGAAATTGCAGAATTATCTGGTTTATCAAAATTTTGCAATATTGAAAAATGAAATATTTTAAACCTCTCACAAGACCTATATTTGTTTCAAATGTTCCACAGTCACATCAGAAGTAGACATAACCATTAGGAAATTCTGAGTCAGTTTGAATTTGGAGATTAGAACAAAAAGTAATTGAATATATATACACACAGTGTTCAACCAATAGTAATAACCATAAAAATCTAAATAGTTTGAAACATCCAACAATTTTGAAATTATGGCCAGTTTGTTTATCATGATGCAGGATTGTGGACAGCTTGGATTTACCTTGAATGAAAGAAGGCACTTCAGTAACATACTAAAAGAGTAAGAAAAACCTTTCATTGCTTTTTTAAGATTTTTCTCACATAACTAATAGCTGTAAAATTGTTAACACTTTCTTTTCCCTGACAATATTATCTCAGATATCAATAAAAAAGAAACCATATTCCTAATTGATGCCTTAGATAACTGTTTCTCTATTTATCTCAAAAAAAAAAAAAAAAAAAAAAATAGTTTCTTTAGTAAAAATGATCCCTGTAACAAGATTTCTTATAGTCCAACTTCTACTATATCTTCTTCTTCTTCTCTTTCTTGCTATACAAAATGTGTCCCGTAGCTGTCAGTATTCCTATGGCCTTTACTATTACTACAACTTCATATATGTTGCTAAACTAATTGCAATCCATTTATATTTTTGTCTGATTAAAGAAAATGGTCAGGGAATTCCCATTTAGTGAATTTTAAGTCTGTATTCTATTAGTCAAAGTTGTCTGATTGAAAGAAAAAGGTGATGAAATGGTAATATTAGTGAATTGAAATGTCTGCTATATAAGAAAGAGCCTCCTTTCATGTCCACATAGAACCTTGTACAATAGCTATCTTCTCGACACAAAAATATACCAATAGGATACTTTTTAGCAGTAAATATGGAATAGAATTCAAGTTTTCTTACACAATTTCAAAATCGTAGGATGTTTCAAACAGAAGACAAACACTTATTAGACATGCTCACAGCCTTTTTACGGCTAAGTTCCAAAGAATAATAACTCCAAATTGAAAACAATCGAATGGACAAAGGAGGAGTGTGGATGATTATATATATATATAAAGGCAGGAAGAAAACAATTGACAAAACTTACCCAGCAATAGATTCCCAAGAAAGTCTGCAATGGATTTCTGTTCTTGGAACGCTGAGGAGCAGGATGAAGAAGCTGTTGTGTGTGTCAGTCGATCAAAGAGGAGCACTGGATCAGAATGAAGGAGAGCAAGAACGACGACATTGATATACCCTGAACCCTATTTTTTATTTTATTTTTTTTTTTTTTTTTTTTTTATTTTTTTTTTTTTTGGTAAATTATTTTTAACACATTATTTCCTCCATTTTATATATATAAAGGTATGATAAATTGATAAAAAATATAATATAAAAATAGAATAATGGGTGTTTTTGTCACAAACAAATTTAATATTAGGAATTTCAGTCCTAATTTTTTTTTTTTTTTTAAATTTTTAAATTTTTTTATTAGATAAAAATAAAGTATTGTTGACAAATTCTTAAAAAAACTTAAAAACTTAACCGTTTATCCAATTTAATTAATAAAAGAAAATGATAAAAATATTAATATGAAAAAAAAAAGAAATGGCGCCGTTGATACCGTCGAAGAGCTCAAGAGATGTTGGAACATTTTCAAAATATTATAATAGTTCCGATAGTGGTTCTCTGGTTCAATGAATCAAAACTCGGAAAGAGTTTGATTCCGAAAGGATATCTATTAAAGATAATATATTATTTTAAATAATAAATTATCCGAAAAGATATGTTTATCGAGGGATATATCTTTATCTAAAAGATATATCGTATGTCATTTATATCTATATATATTGTTGATATAGATATACGAATAGATGAATATAAACAATATGAATAACATACTATCAAAAGTTCGCATAACATCAAACACTCTCCTAGTTATTTATCTTTCATTGTATCCTAAAGTGGGGGTGGATCAAATAAATAAAAATTTTTGGCTTTGGGAAGGGGGGATCGCGATACACGCCTTGAAGCCGATTCTTTATTGTTCTTACATTTCTTTATGTCCTATTTCTATCCAACAATCTAAAGGCAATGTTTGCAAATAAGAAACAGTGTCAAGGATGGAAAGTTATATCGGGTGAGCAAGTTAAAAGCTTTGAAGGAGAATTAGTGGATTCCAAGCGGAACAAATATCCATATCAAAGAGGTAAATTAAAAGTTGAGAATCGGGAAACAAAGGTAATGTAAATAATTATTTGAAAAATGGTTCTTGTTAAATATATTGGATAATTAAAATGTCATATTCCTAAGATTCATTCTAAAAGGAAATTGACGATAGTCTTGATTGATCGGAAAGTTTGATGAAAATGTTCATTATGAAAACCTATATCAAATTTGTAGGTTTGAATATTTAGATATTCTTATAGATATAAAGATAGATGTCATAATCTATTGCGGGGGGGATTCATTTAAAATAAATTAATCAAATGAAACCCATTATATTAAAGAAGTAAAAGCGTGGAATCATTGTTGAAATATGCAAAGTAAATGCATATGCAATATGAAATTTGAATCTAAATTCTGCTATAGTTACTTAGAGATTTATTCTCCGTTATAATTATAGATTATGTGCAATAAACAATAATCTAACGATTTATTTACAAAGTCTTAACAAGAAAGGTTGTAAAAGTATGTCATTAGTGTAATTGCAAGCATTATGTTTTATTTATTTTTCATCCCAAGGTTGATTAATGTTTGGTATCTGGGTGGGGGGGTGAATAGGGGGGGAATTTTAAATTCTTAATGAATCTATATGACAACTTGTCAAAGAAAGATAAAGACAAGAAAAAATGTCAAAGTGCCATAATGGTGCATGGCATCTTGATTTACCTATAGTGGGTGTTAAGTTAGTCACTTCAAAGAATTCAAAGGCTTTATTCTATACGCTCATGAAGGATACGGACACAAGACTATAAACGTGTCATTCAATTTGAGCAGGTGTTTTGATGTAATAAGTTTTATGTGTGATTGTATCTACAATATATCAATAAAGACATTTGGTTCAAAGTTTTTACTACCAATTTGTTTAGATATATTGTATTGATCTTTCACTAAGTAAATATTCAAATCGCAAGATACCTTTATTTATGCATATAACTTATAGAATTTTTGTGAATGTTTATTTTGAAAATGGTGGGGGATTGTTGGAACATTTTCAAAATATTATAATAGTTCCGATAGTGGTTCTCCGGTTCAATGAAAGAGTTTGATTCGAAAAATATTTATTAAAGATAATATATTATTTTAAATAATAAATTATCTAATATCTTTATCTAAAAGATATATCGTATGTCATTTATATCTATATATATTGTTGATATAGATATACATAATAGATGAATATAAACAATATGAATAACATACTATCAAAAGTTCCGCATAACATCAAACACTCTCCTAGTTATTTATCTTCATTGTAGGAAGAGGAAAAGGGTTGGGAGAGGGGGAGGCGGGCATTTATTGTTCTTACATTTCTTTATGTCCTATTTCTATCCAACAAGAGAAGCATATACGAAGTCACAAATGTACTGCCTAAAGGTCAGAAACGTCTTTACCCAAAAGTTGGTTCAAAGCTATCTGATCAGGTTTCCCTCAAACCCTCAATAAACCATACTGTTCCCACCAAATCCCTGCATTGTAGGAGTCTTTCAGAAATCAGAAATGATGCTTGTAAACAACTCACATTCTCAAAGTTGGGTTCTTTCTTCTTTTTCGTCATTGTTTCATCTTCTTTTGTTTTTTTTTTTTTTTTAAATCTATTGACTTTTTACTCTTTTCTTAAATTAACTTGCCGAAATTTGTTTGTAATAAAAAATTTACAGTGGAATGTAAAAATTATTTTATTATATTTATAATAAGCATATTTATAATAATTACCAAAAAAAAAAAGCATATTTATAATATTTTAAAAGTTAAACTAAGTATATTTATAATATTTAATATTATTCTTGTATTCAAATTTTTTAATTATTTTATTGTTCTTTAAATTTTTAAAAATTATGTAAAATAATAAAGTTTCAATTAATACTATATAATATTTCATATTTTTTAAAAAAATTATCTTCAATTTACATTTATTTAAATTTTGAATCTTATGTGTTTTTTTCAAGAAAAAAATTAAAATAAAAAATTATATTTTATAAGAAATAAATTGTACGTGAAAATTAAAATGATAATGAGATTAAAAATTTTAAATAAAAAACTTTTTTCAAAATATATATTTTTAATTTGACATTATATTGACAATTACATTTGATAGATTAGATAGAGTGATAAATCTATATTGTAGAGTTATTTTAATGCTTCTATAACTAATATAAGTAATAAGATGTGCCAAATATCATGTTTATTATTATGTCTTTTTTTTTTTTTATTTTTACACTAGTAAACAGTAAAAAATGGATTTTTTTTTTAAACGAAAAATAATGGGATGACAATTTAGATACGTAATTCAAAATGCTTGGAAAAGTACAATTTTTAGCTGTAAATAGATATGAGATATTTTTAACTAAAATAAAAGATTCTGGAGCAAAAGTTAATTAGGTAAAAAAAAGAGTAAATTGGTCAAATTCGTCCATTAACTTATAATTTTTTTTAGATTATTTTCAAATTTTTCAAATTTTTTCATCCATCATTACTATATAATTTTTGTCAATTTTATCATTTCGTTAATTTTTTTGGGGTTAACGGTAATCAACCGTTATATTTAATAGAAATTATTTTCTCAAACGTAAAAATGTTAATTCACTATTTTTAAAACCAAAAAACCCAAAAATCCCCCAATTACACTTCCCTCCACCATTTTCCATCAATCAGCAATTCCATTAACGTCCACTACCTTCCACCATCTCAACCATCTTCCTTACAGAAAAACAAAAGAAAATACCAATTTCTGGCATTCAAAGGAAAGCAACAATACATACAAACTTTAGTTTAATCAACAGTTGGACAAAGAGCTAATCAAGTGGCATTTTTACTTATTCGTTGTAAATTCAGAATTAGGACTTCAACCTACCAAGCTAAAAGAGAAATAGGTGATATTCATTTCAGAAATTGAAAACAAAATTCGAGTATTTTCAATTCCTTCAGAACTGTGCAGTACAAGCTGAGATATGTTCTCATGCAATTGAAAAATATGATACTATGATACGGGAATATAACATCATCTAATCCTGATGGTTAACAAACAATTACTTTAACATAATGCAAAATCAGCAATGGGATTTAACGAAAGCACCAAAATAACTCCAACGATCACAAAAGCCTCAAAATCACTCTACATTTTGCTGGGTTTCATCCGCAGAAAAAAAAAAATTCTTACCGTATCGGGCGGGTAGAAGAACGGTACGAAGAACACAGTGAATACTACTGTAAGTAAGGAAGTGGTGGAGAAGAGTAAGGATGATGAAGATGGTTGGAGTTGGTGGAAGGTAGTGGATGTTAATAGAAGGTAATGGAATTTCTGGTCGATGGAAAATGGTGGAGGGAAGTGGAATTAGGAATTTTTGATTTTTTTTTTTTTTAAATAGTGAATTTAAAGTTGACAAAAAAATTAACGGAATATTTAAAATTGATAAAAATTATAAAGATAAAAATTTCAAAAAAATTTGAAAAAGGATGAAATCGTAAATAAATTATTTGTTAATGGACGAATTTGGTAAATTTGCAGTAAAAAAATTTATGAGACTAAACGGGGGGGAATTTTCCTTCTGCAGAATTGTTTGTTCAACTGGAAAATCCAACTTTATAGCCATGCTCTTCCTCCCTAATTCCCACGGCCACCAATTTCGTAGCTACGGCTGATCCCCGCCGGAAGCCATTACTTCCTTCTCACTTGCAGTTGCGTCCACTGTTATCGCATCTCTCTCTTCCCTCTGCTTTCTGTTTCTCTTGCATACACAGTCAAAGGCGAGGTTGCCATCACTCCTCGTGCATTTCTTCCCTTATTTCTGCCTTTTTTTTTTTTTTTTAACCTGATTAAAACTTCTTTGGTGGTTTCCTTGCTTATTCAGCTCACAATTAGGTTTTCCGGTTGTGTTTCAGGTTTTTTTGTACGGCATCTTTTCGAATTTTGTTAGCTCTGGTTTTCAGAAGGTATGATCTTTCATTTATAGAGAATTTCTGTAACTGTAATGGTTCATATTTTGTGCTGTTTATTAACTTTGTTTTTAATGATATGCTTGTCTATGAAATTTCTATTATTTATATATATATATATATTGTATTTTTGATTATATCAATTTTTTACCCTTTATAGGTTTAAAGTTCTTTAAACTGCTTGTATTTCTAGGTTTTAGGGTACTTTATCCTTTTCTTACTATGGGTTGAATGTATTACGTTTCTATCTATGATTCCAGATTTCTTGTAATGGTTTAGTTGTTGATATATTAGTCTGCTTTTCCTTGCAATACTTACTCGATATTTCACATATCCCAAATTTTAGGATTTAAAGCTAATTGATTAGTTGCCGTCATATGTACTTGGAGTAGTGAACAAGTTTGCAAGTGCAATTTCTTCTAAGTTTGAAAATTGTTAGTGGAATTGGAAATTTTCAAATTAGTAGTGAGACTAGAGATTTTTAAAGTCTTTTTTCACTGGAAATTCTGTCGTACAAGGTGGATTAGGATATTTTACAAAAAAAAAAAAAAAAAAAAAAAGAAAAATATTTCAATTCAGCTTCTTATAGAAAATAAAAAACATTTTAATCATGAAATTTTCCATTTTTTTAAAATTTGTTCTTTGAGAATGTTGATAAAGTTGAAATGTTATAAAAATATGTTAAAGAGTTTTATACTATTTTGTTGAAATAATCTTATTTTCATGTTTCTTACCACTATTAAAGCAGCCAAGGGTTTTGTAGTTTTACTAGTTTTAAGGGCAAAGCTTGCTTGATTTCAAGTTATAGTGAACACTAATGCAACCAAAAAAATATGCAAATAATACTAAAATGGGATAGAAAAGAAAGAATTAAGAGTAACTCATAGTCAGGCTTAATTTCCATGCAAATCACTGCTCAGATTGGTATAGTTGGAGGGACTTTAGTTAGTGATTACATTCTCTTTTCAGAAAAATTTTTCTTGTGTCTGGACTATTAATTGCTGATAATTTTAAAGTCTTTCTAAGTTGTTGAAGACGATGTTCATGTCCCTCCAATGCATATTGGGTTTTCTTCTGTATTAGATAGAGTTTTACAATACTTTAACTGAATCTGATGTAAGGAGATTAATGTTATGTCTCTAAACATGTGAGCTTGTATTTCTTTTGATGTATATATAGATACATGTTTCCAGTGAAAAATAATTTTGTTTTGTAATTTCTTTCTTAATAACAATCAATGAAATTCTATGGTTCTTATAGTTGACTCAGAGAACTACAAGCTATAGCTTCTCAATTTTCTGTGTTCCAATTTAGATCTTTGTCCCTTCATTTAATTTCAAAATTTCCATTTTGAGGAAGACATTCAGATCTCCCTTTATTGCCACATTCTTCATATCATAGACCAAAAGATTTTTTTGTTGTTCTGCAGCTGCATTGTTCCCCAGGAAAGTCTGAGAGCAGTATGTTGCGAATTTTTGAAAGAGAATTCAGATATTAACTAGCTTAACGATGTCCATTTGATTGAGAAAATTCATTTTGGACAGTACATTTAAGAATATAGCTGAGGAATGTACTTTTGGGGATTCTAGGAAAATGTCTAGGGCATTTACTCATAGTTCTGCAGTTCAGAATTATACATACTGCTTTATGCAACTCTTAGTATGCAATAAACATTAGTGGTTATATTTTCTTTAATGTCAAGAAAAGATAGGAATCAGTAATATCAAAAAAATGTTGAAACAGGAGTTAGTGTCACCATTATATACTGTATTTTTCTATGTATATACAGGAAATATGAAAATGATTTATTAGATATGAAACATGAATTTGATAGTCAAATTTCATATCCTAGAGTATAAAAACCACTTAATTTGGGTTTGATCTGTGTGGATGGATAAAAGAATGTATGAACAATAAAATACTCAAACTAGCCGATAGTTTTAACTAAATACTCAGCAATTGCTGTGATCTTTTGTTGCTTTTTATTGTTTTTATGTTGGCTTAGATATTCACGTGCATAGAGAAAGCTATGCGATATCTTATGATAATTTCCCATCTTTGCATGTTTTGAGGAGAGCATAATGTCATGGGGCACTCCTTTACCAGCACAACACTTAAACAATCTTGCAATGGAAGATGCTAAGTAAGCCTTATAAGGTGTGTATGGAGATATTTGATAGCACTTTAGGCAATATTGAATGTAGTAAGATTCAGAGAGCAAATAGCTATGAGAGGTTTTAGAATGGAACTTGCATTGGCGTAAGACTTGGTGATCTAACAAATAAGGGATAACCTATTTATAGTTCTTAGCCTCCCAAATGTGTATCTAGAATTGATTTATCCAGAAAAGTCTATCCTATAATAATCTAAATATTTACTCAGTATTCTAGCCTTAGATATTTCTTTACATAAATTAATGTAGATTATTTTTGATAATTACTCATTCATGCATAATCTAGATTTCTTCATTACTATTACTTTGGGCAAATACTTGGCTTATTATCTTGCCAATTCTGGTTCAAAAGCCCGAAGAAGATTTAGGTTGGCCCAGTTTCCCCCTTAACCACAATTCTGCCCAAAAATGAATTTTAACCTGGTGTAGAACATTCTCTAATGGAATGTGACATGCTCTCTTATGTATCTGGTATTTAGTTAATAAATGGTTTGCAAGTAGTTAGCTGAAGTTTGCCTTTCAAGATCTGAGTGTAACTATGTGTGTTTTCTTCAATTTTATAAATTTATTATATATCTGAACTGGAGTTTAATCTTGTTCGACCTAAATGGGAAACCTCTACTTGTTAAGCTTATTGGTCAATGATTGCAAATTGTTATTTTGTCTATGTTCTTTGCTTTCGTCTGCTCAAACTGTACCACATCTGCCTTTCTTTTATTCTATTTTGTTTTATCTGAAGCAATTTTCTGAAATTCTCAGAGTAAAGAGTGTTGTGTTATCCTGATGCACAATCGTTCTGATTCCTTGGATGTCCATGGTGATTGGCCTAGTAGGCAATAATAAATTTAGATTGAGGAACCATGATATGATATTAGGAAGGTCAGCAGTTCTTAATTTTTTTTTTTTTTTATGTTCTTCATTCTTTTATAATCACTTCCAAATTATTTTTCCTACTTTCCCTCTAATGAGATGTGTTAATTAAGTTGTCTTTAAACTTTTAAACTTCTAGAGAATGTGATAATTTCACTTGTATCATAGCTGGAGGTCTCAAAAAGTCTTTGGCTTTTCTTTTTTTTTTTTTTGTTATCAGTCACATGGTGGCTTTTTGTTGACAATTTTTGTTTGGCCTACTTGAGAGAGTGTGTTTTAGAACATGTGGTTATTTAAGTTGGTATTATAGAGGGAGGTCTCCGGTTGGAGTCTTGGTTTTACCCCATTTGTTGATTATTATTGATGTGGTGAGTTTCTAGTTGTCTTAAACATTTAGATGAAGTCAAACTAGGACCTACTTTCCTATTTTAACTCTTGTTGTTTCATTATTATTCACGTTATGAGTCTGCTTTTGAAATTTGTGTTTGACTCTAAAATAACCAGTGGTACTCTAAAAGTTAACGGTGTATTTGGACAACAATTCAAAATTTAAAAAGTAACTTTCTTATTTTGTGTAAAACTCAAAATAAAATGTTTTGTTATTTTTTTAAAAGAAGGTGGTATTGAGTTGTTATTTGGTTTGTGAGAAGTAATATGATGTGATATTTGAAAACTCATGAAGACTAGAAATTTTATAATTTTTAATTTGAATTAGGTGACAATTTTTTATTTTTTTGATTTATGTTATTTTTTACAATATTGTCCAAACAAGCACAGTTTTAATCCAAATATACCCTTTAAGCTTTTAGATAAGGTAAGCATAAACTTTTATTTTTTATTGTAAGTTTGTTTTATTTGGAGTTGAAGACTTGAGGAATTCTTTAGTGTAGCCACTAATACAATCCATTGTCCAATTTTACTGGCAACTCTGCAGGTTTCCTTTTTTTCATCTCCTTTCTTGTTTGTTAAAATTTGACTTTTCTTCTTTTTATCCAATCTAGGCTAAGTACTTTTCTGGTTAGGAGTGAAACATTGGTCATTCCGCTGCAAAATTGGGATTTTTTATTGGATGTGCCTAAGAATTTTCCTAGTTATTTACCTTTTTTTCTGTATATATAATTCCAAGTTTTATGTGACGTTGAATTGCTTGGCTTGTTTCAGCTTTTTCTTTTTCCATTTTTGTTTCTTTGACTGTTTTCTAACTCTGGGGAGTTGATTGGTGCTTGAACTGTAGCTCGTATGTTCTTTGATTCATTAATTCAGTCAACTGGAATTGATGTTGAGCAGAGATTAATTATTAATTTTTCTTATTTATTTATCCCTTTCTAATGTTTTTAATATATGATAGTGAAACTTTTGAATTGGAGTTTATAGTCCTTTGTCAGAATCTTTGGCCATCTTGAGCTTGTCCATGATGTTTTGGATATTCAACTTTGCTTGGTTCGTTGTATAGGCTTGATGTTTTGTTTGTCAGTAGAGATTTGTTCATGTACTTTATGTTTAACAGTTTATGCCAAGTGAAGAACAACCAAGTAGAGTCATGGAACCATTTCAGAGTCCTGATGCACCCAGAAAGCCCCGTATACTGCTTGCTGCAAGTGGCAGTGTTGCTGCCATAAAGTTTGCAAATCTATGCCATTGCTTTTGTGAATGGGCAGAAGTAAAGGCAGTTGCTACCAAGGCTTCTTTACATTTTATAGATAAAATTGCACTTCCAAAGGATTTGATTCTCTATACTGATGAGGATGAATGGTCAACATGGACAAAAATTGGAGATGGTGTCCTGCATATTGAACTCCGTAGGTGGGCGGACATTATGGTAATTGCTCCTTTATCAGCAAACACGCTTGGCAAGGTAATCATGCTTCATTGCTCTCTACCAAATCTCAGCCTCCCCATCATAATTCTTTGTGTCATTTTATTCTGATTAGTTTTTAGAAGGATGAGTGTGCTGCTTTCTAACATGCCTTGAGGTCCTCAGGAGTTGACATCTTTAATGGAATTGAGCAAAGCTCCATAAGTATTCATTTCTTGTTGGTCTATTCATCTTAGATAGACAGGAGAAGATGTTTGATAATATTTTAATCAATCAATCTTAATATCTGCACCCGTCTTGCCTGATGGTCTATTTTTTGAATTTTTACTTTTCCTTTATTATAGATATGAGGGAAGAGTAATAAGCTGTCAATGTCACATTTCAAATACATTTTACTTCTCTTGAATTCTTACAAGCAGAGATTCAGTTTTTGTTCTGAATTTGTCTGTTCTTGTTGTTATGCTTTGAATGAGCTTCATGTCATCTACTATGTAGTGTAATCATGTTTTTGTCAGATTTGAGCTCCTTTCTGTGTAAGAATAAAGGGGGGGGAGGTGAGGGAGTTATTTTATTCCGTTTCTGCAATAGTTTTCCTGCCTTGTAGCTTCAGCAATATTACAGACTAACTACCAATTGCCTTTATAACTTTACAGATTGCAGGGGGGCTGTGTGATAATTTGCTTACATGCATTGTACGAGCCTGGGATTACAGTAAACCACTTTTTGTAGCACCTGCTATGAATACTTTTATGTGGAATAACCCTTTCACTGAGCGGCATCTTTTGTTAATTGATGATCTTGGGATCAATCTAATCCCACCAGTAACAAAGAGGCTGGCTTGTGGAGACTATGGAAATGGAGCAATGGCTGAACCTTCTCTCATCTTTTCAACGGTAAGGCTTTTCTTAGAATCGCGTGGACAGTAAACCATGGTGTTATGAGCAGTAAATTGCAGTTGGACAATTTAACATAGAAATGTTTAGCATAAATCTTAGCTTAACCTTGATACGTATTGGTGTGCCAATCCAATATGCTGAGTATATTGTTCTTCATATACTGTATTAATAATAATAGTAACCTTGGCTGGAGGGTCAACCTCTAGCATGATCTCTCATTAAATCCGGATTGCCAAATGATGACTCTTGCTGCTTATATTTGACGTAATTTTTTTGTTTCTGTTGATTCTGTCTGGCACAGTTGCTAATGCATCAGGAACACTCACAGTTATTACCATTTACAGTTTAGAAATATTAGATTTTCTAAATTATTGAAAAAAAAAAAGATTTATTTATTTATTTTTGGATATTTGGATCTTATATTGTTTATCGCTTCAGCAATTGGTTTTTTTTTTTTTTTTTTTTTTTTAAAAATTTTTTAATTCTCAAAATTAATTTTTGGTTTGATAAATTAATTCTTAAATTATTTTTTATTTGGATGAATTTAAATTTAAAAATATTTTTATTTATCTAAATTAATTTTAAAATTATTTTTATTCGGATGTGCTGTTATTGTATTTTAAAGTATTTTGTCTAAATAAAAATAATTTTAAAATTAATTCGTTCAAATAAAAATAATTTGACAATTAAAAAGTTTAAAAAAATATTAAGATTTAGTTGTTCATGTGATTTTAAAAAGAAATTAAATAATCAAATAACATATAAAAAAAAATTTAAAAAAAAAATCAGGGATATATTTATTTCATGGGAAGTAATTTCGTTATTTCGATACTAAATAGTCCAATTCTATTACATGAATTTATCAGTTTGTGAAAAACAATACAACTCAATTTACTATCTGTAAATTTCTTTTTTTTTTTTTAGTTTTTTTTTTTTTTGGTTGAGTTTTTGATAAAATTTTTGGTCCACTATTTGACATTTTTTTAAACCTAATTCTCCAATTCCTAAATTAAAATACCTAAAAGATTTTGTTTTTAACTGTAAAGATTAATTCATTCTTAATAACCCAATATATCAAGCTTTAATTTCAAAAAATATATATATATATATATATATATATTTATATATATATATATATATATCATGTTTGATACACTTGTTAGAATAAAAATATATTTTATAATCCCAAACATCTATATGTCAAATTATTAAGAATAGTTTAAACTAATTCACATAAGCATACTCGATTTCATCTCCTATATCCAAAATATCTTGATTAGGAGTCCTGAGGATCTTGGAAGAAACTTGTCAATCAAACATGGATTATAGTTCCAAAGATCTATTGAAGTCTAGGTGTTTAGGTTCTATTCTACTGATGAATAAAGATATAGAAAACAAACTCTCAATAGTCTAAGTTATCATATTTTATTAACACTTATTAAAGTACTCTAATTAAATTTAATTGACTAATATGCATCAAGAATAAGAATGAGTGCGCATATATAAATACTCTATTCCTAGACTGTCATTGGTTAGGAATATGATAAAATATTGGTTATGTAATACACAAACCTATACACAATTTATTAAAATAAATCCAACAATTCTAACATAAAAATCACAAATTTGTATAATTACTAATTTGATCCTTAATTACAAATTTTTTAAGCTTGTTTTTATAATTAATTCTCTCAATTTTTTTAGCCACCAAATTCTCTATTTTGAAGAGCTTTTTGGTAATTAGATCCCATTAGTCAAATAGTCTAACATCAGGTTTTGTCAAATAGTGTAAAGTGAACTAATTAATGAAATTTCTTAGTTACAACATAGTTAAAAAACGAATGCAATATAATGTATTTTAAAATAATTTTTTTTTTAAAAAACAAAAACCCTATCGCAACAACAAAAAAAACCTTTTTTTTTTTTCTCTCCTTCTCTCATTTCTCTCTCCTCCCTCCGCCATTGAAGCTTTTCCTTCTTTTCCCTCCACCACACTCTATAGGAATTTTTTTTTGTTTGTGTGATTAATAAGTTTTAATCTTTCTTTTTTTTTTTTTTTTTTTTGGGTAATAGATTTCGTTGAAAATGGATTGTTTTGTAATTTTCTTATTTTTTTGGTTAACAGGTTTCAATATTTCTCTTCTTTCAATATAAAATACATTATAAATATTACATCATTTTGTTCTATACTGCATTCACTGTATGCAATATAGAATACACTATAAATATTACATTATGTTAATACAAATAAATATAATTTTTTGTTCTATGTTGCATTAAATGCAATTAGAAGTCGGATGAACTCAATACCTCCTTTCAACATCAATTTAAAGAAAAATAAATAGTATTAAAAGAACAAACTGAGCCATCATTAAAGTCAACTCAAAATTTATGCCTAGTAGAAACCATGCAATTGCTTTGTAGATATGATACTAATGCAATTGTTAGTTGCCTATTATATTACATTTTTAGAATACAATATAGAAACCTAATGAATGCAATATAGAATGAGCAACTTCTATACATCCTCATATCAGTAGAAGACTTAACTTGAAACACATTATATTGTATTTTGCGAATGCAATATAAAAACCTATGTTACATTCACTAAATGCAATATAATTTTTAAAATATATTGCATTTAGTAAATACAACATAATTTTATTTTGTATTTGTTGAATGCAACAACACGTTAAAAAAAATGGGCTGTGCTTTTTTTTAAAAGTGGGCATTTTAATCCATAACCCTGTAATTAGACGTGTTTTTGTGATTTTTAATTACATAAAATGATTAAGCAAAAAATAATCCTTTGAAAGGTTTTCCTCTCATTCTCTCTCTCAATCATAAATTCCTGGAAGCAAAGAATCCAAGCTGACAACAAATGGTGGCTCGGAAATTCGTTGTTTATCATGAGAATTCAATTTTCAACATCGACTACGACGCTGATGATGGCTTTGAGGTCTCTCTTTTATTACCTCTTTTCCATTTTTAGAATCTTCATTTACAATCCAGTTGTTATTGCTTTGGATTTTGTTTTCCAGGTCCTCCAATTCCAGCTCTTCTCCCTTACTTCAGTTCCTCCTGACCAACAAAAGGTTTCTTTCAATTTATTATTATTTTTTTCTAATTTGATTTTTCTTGCGCTAATTTATTATGGATTATGTGCTTTAAAACCTAGTACTTTTTCCCATTTTGCTGAGTACGTGTTCATTTCATTTTTCCTTCTTCAAGTGAATCAGAATGTGTTGAACAGAGTGTTTTGTTGTGGAAATTTTTACTGATTTTCTTTGAATTTGGTTTGGTATGTGAGATAAGATATTGGGAGGTGAAGATGATCGGATTGTATCGGATGACGCTGATCTGTCAGTGATTTCTGATAAGCTAAGGTTGGTACATATTCATGATGAAAAAGAGAAAGGAAAGGCTGAGCCTGAGTTCGCGAAATCAGATGAAGAATTAGCGCGAATGTTACAGGTCTTTAATTTTCTCTTCCCTGACTACTACTAATAATTAATCAATATATTTATTAATTTGAGAATGTCAGTGGAATTTCATTGTGCTGTTGGTTTAATTCAATTTTTCTCATTTTTAAAAGGCGACAACAGTCTTTACTTATGCAAAAAAATGATGGTTCTGAGATAAAAGACGTGATAGAATTCAAGCCCATTGTTAGATTAAGCTAATAACATAAAAAATAGTAAAAATCAGCAGGCAAGAAAAGGAAAATGGAGAAATTTTTTTTAGGAGTAATTATTTTTAATTTCTTTTTCACAAATTTTACAAAAGGTTTGTGCTTGAAATAATTTTAATGTCTGGTGGTAACTAACGGAATTTGTGCTGAATAGGTATAAATAAATCTAAAATGGTTTTTTTTTATTGTTCCAGATTTCTCTTTTATGGTTAACTTTATGATAATTTTATTGTGATTTAGGCAGAAGAAGAAGCATTGATGATGCAGCACTTCATTGCAAATGAGAATAAGGAGCAAATTGAACAGAGGATAAGGCCTTATATAGATCAAGTTCTAATGGTACTTGCTATCTTATTATAATGTTTTCTTATGTTTATTGTTGAATACATCATTGTCTTTATCTCAAGCAATTCAAAATAGAATGTTGTTACAGAGATTACGCTGAGAAATTGGAATGGATGTTTCTTTTGTTCATTACCATTGTTTTATTTTAACTTAATTTTACAGCTCCTTGTTCTGAGAAAAAGAAAAAAAAAAAAAACACTCTTGGTGTGTATAATACTTATTTTTGGTGTTTTTGCAGTATGAAGACATACAACGTCAGGATGCAGCTCGGAAGACTGTTCCTGTTGACAAGCTTGAGGAGAAAGCTATTTTGACCCTAGCCAGGGTTAGATCTTTAGTGTCAAATACAAATATATGATGAATTCCTTTTGATAGATATTTTGAAAAGTAACTAGGGTATTCTGATTATCTTTTCCTGTAATTGTTCATAAATATCGAAGGAAAAAAAAGAAAATAAATGTGTGTGATGCATGATATTGAATGTGATGTCTTCATCTGTTAGTGGCACAATAACACTTGAGTTTACTTGGCATTATGAAACATGAGATATATTTACGTTGTCGGACTTCTCTTGTTTGTCCTAAAATAACTTTAATAACCAAGCTTTCTGATCTGCTAACATGTTTCCAGGAGGGAAATTTTGAACCATCAAAGAGTGAACAAGATCATGCATTCCTGCTTCAACTTCTTCTCTGGTTCAAACAGTCATTCAGGTCTGTTTTTACATACTGCCCCTAGGGCTTCCTGTTCATACATCCTGAAGAACATTATTATATTGTGACTGAATGAGTGTACATCTAATCTTTCTTATTAGTGAACAAAATTCATATTTCTTTGAATCTCTGGTGGAAATATAAACAAACTTTGGAGTGTGGCATGGGGCAGTAAACAAACTGATGTATAAATGTATCTTTTATTTAATTAAGATGTTTTTCTGTGTGTGTGGCTAGTAGGGAAACAATTTGACAAAAATAGTTATTGAGTTTACCTGACTTCATAGGAAGCTGAACTATGGCTCTCTCTAGAAAGCTGTGCAAAATTTGCATCAAAAGGAAAAAAGTAGCCAAAATGACAGTTTCCTTGATAATGTGAACCAGTATAGATTTTCTTGGCATTAGGAGTTGCAAAATAAATTTCTCAGTGAAGAGTGCCAAATCTTCATAAAGGGGAAATAAAAGAGAGAGAACAAGGTAATTAAAAGGAAAAGATCATATACATTAACTAATTACTAACCTTTTGTATCTGAACATCTCAGAAATGTGGTGAAGAACCTTAATCAGAGTTTTTATTTTTCCTCTATAGTCATCTTCAGGTATTTTGTACAGAACATTATCCTTCAATCCCCAACATGGATTTCTTCTTTCCTCCCTTAAAATAATTGAGTTAATATGATTTTGTGAAACAAAAAACATTAAAGAAAATGTAATTTCAGGTTAACTAGAGATGTTCACCTTTATCTCCTGTTTTTTATGCTGTGAAGGAGAAAGGGGTTTATTTTATTTTTTATTTTCTTAATTTTTGTGGTTGGGGGGAGCAATATTGAGAATATGATTATCCTAATTTTAAACTCATTGCAAAGTTTTAGCTTTTAACTTTACATTGGTACAATTAAGAGACATTTTAAAATTGTTCCAGGAATACAGTTCCCGGATTAAAAAGGGGGGGAGATTAGGGTGGGAGAACACAGAGAACATCCTTTAGAATGTATCTGTTTCATAGTTCTGAAGTATATTATATTGATTTTTTCAGGCTATTATGGTTTAATACTTCTAATTAAAACTCAGAGACCTGATGTTACAGGCCTATGATAATTGTAGGTGGGTAAATGCCCCTCCTTGTGACAACTGTGGCAAGGAAACTGTGAGCGAGGGCATGGGTGTTGCTAATCCTTCTGAAACTCGTTATGGGGCTTCGAGAGTTGAACTTTATCGGTATGGATATTTTTATTTTTTTTCCTGATTTTGTTAGCTTACTTCGGTATATGCTCCATGGTCTTTATGACTGGAAAATCTGGTGCTTAAGCTTAGTTGAGATAGTAGTGAGACTTTTGCACATTTTGTAACTTTCTCTTTGGTTATTATAACTTGAATCTTGAAGAATGTGGATAATTTTCCATTAATGTTGCTATGTTCTACATACATCTCTTACCATCTTCAATTGGAGATTACTTCAAAATTAGTTGGCTGCAATGCTTACATGTTGGAACTTGGAAATGACAGAAGTATGCATTGCCTTCAAATTATATGGATGCTTGTTTAATCTGAGCAATTGAAATTGGTTTAATATACTTTATGTATTAGAAATTCCACTTCATCCATTTCTGCTGGTGGATACTCCAACTTCAAGTATGAATTTTCTCAAGCTACTGACATGCTACTGTTACATTTTACACTATTTTGTTTCCTTTTGCATAATAGCGATATCTATGTTTCTTATTACTTCTCATCTTATTTTCGTAAGGCAATTCCCCCCCCTCCTCTCATTATACCATCTTAATTAATTATCAGAAGATTCTACTATCATATTCAGTGCAACAAATAGGATTATCTGGTGTGTTCAATTAAACTTCCAACCACCAATTTGTGAAAGTTATTTTTGTCTATCTACCAAATGATCAAATCAATTTTTTGTATTTCTTAAAGGGGTGTGAAAGTTTATCTTTTCATCACATCCCCTCAAAAAAAATGGAGGGAGCATTGTGGAGATCTTCTATGCTAAATGTCTTACCTTGTAGGGTTGATGTTACTACGGAATGGTTTCTTGCTTTTTGTGTACTAGAATTGTATTGTGAGTGGTAATCTGAATCAAGATGACTTGATTGAGTAATTTGCCTGACATGCTTCTTTTTTAAAAATGTCTGGGGTATTGGAGATGGTAGAATATTTTTCTATATAATATTTATCCTCTTTCATGTTTAACTTTAATTGACAGCTGCAATTCATGCTCAAGTGGTACTCGCTTCCCAAGATATAATGATCCACTAAAGGTATACTATAAATGTATGATTTTTGTTATTTTGGTAGACCAACTTTTGTTGCCTAAATACTTTATATTATTTTTTCTGTACAGCTTCTAGAGACAAGAAAGGGGCGATGTGGTGAGTGGGCAAATTGCTTTACACTCTATTGTCGAGCTTTTAACTATGAATCTCGCTTGGTAAGTATCTTTTATATTTCAATCTTACTCATAAGCTCTATTTTCCATAAATACATGGTACTTAATAATTTTCTATAGGTTTGAAGTCCTTTGTTAACTCAGACCTTGTCAGTTTTAGCATTGAGTTATTAAAGCTTGACTATTGACTATCCTTTGTCTGGAATCAAATGTTGTTTAACTTTCTTTTCTTCAAAGATAATATTTTTTTAATTTTGTCTATTTCTCCTTTTTTTTGTTTTTTTTTTTAATGAAAGTTTTGTCTATTTCTCTCAACTGTTGTAAAGAGCTAATTCTCTGTGGTTGCATAGCAAGAACATGTACTTGCACTGTAAACTAGCTATGCATGGCTTAATTCACTTGACTTGTGGAAAAAGCACAAATATCATCAAAGAATACTCGTGGTTTTTTATAAAGTTGCTTAAACAGTAGATTCTGAAGCTCACTGAGTGGATATACTGCAATAAATGATTAAACAATTTTACATTTTTTATACTGTGGAAATCAGTTCTGGAAATACTTTAAAGACATCAATCACAACTTGTCCTCTCTCTTGCGTAATTGATGGCTATAAGGAATCTTTGGTCCTGTCAATGTGCTTGGCGCAACTAATGATGATGTCTTTATGTAACTGACACTAGTGATAATTGTTAGCGTGTAAGAGCCCTGAAATTTCTAGACCCGTAATGCTTGCACATGCCATGATTGTTCAGAATGTTTTATTAAGTTGGAAGGTACAATGCTATCTTTTATAGTTTTTCCTTGAATCTAGATTCTTCCAAGAAACATCTGGTGTGAGTGAAATGGTGTTTATTTTGTCATATGATGGTAACTGCATTGGTGAAGCCACTAGGGCCCCAATGCTAATAATTTTTAAGTAGAAAAACATCAATCCTTGTAGGGAAAGCAAATAATGCCACCTTTTTAGTTGTGATTTCTTAATTCACCCAGCACTATCTCAAGATGAATGCAATAGTTTGTGGTTTCAAGTGAAAAACATTCTGTTAATTTCTGGTTTTACCGTAGATCTTGGACTTCACAGATCATGTTTGGACAGAGTGCTTCTCACCATCGCTTGGAAGGTAGAGTTCATTCTCTCAAGCTGCTGCAGTTTGTTTTTTGTCCTTGACAAGCATCTAACTGAGCATGGGTTTTCTATTTTGTTCAGATGGTTGCACCTTGATCCTTGTGAAGGAATCTATGACAAGCCGTTATTGTATGAGAAAGGGTATCTTTTTCTAACTTACTAGGAATAATTTCCTTTTCATTTTCGGCAAAGTAGCAAATTTCATCATTATTTAAATTTTTTATATAATTTCATCCCTTATCTTTATATTTTTGCCAATTTTCTTCCTTATGTCGATTTATTAACGGTCAATGGTTAGTCAATTTTTTATATTTTATATTTTATTATTTATTTATTTATTTTTAAAATAAAAGTAATTAAATTGAAAGGGTAAAAATGTCAAAAACCCAATCCACTCCCACTCTCATAACAAAATCCATAAACTTCCGGTAAACTCCATAACCAACTGGAGCTCCTTCCGCAATCTTCCAGAAACATAAACTTTACATTTTAAACTTCACTTTCAAGAAATTGTTAAGGTTTTGCGGTGGCTGTTTTGAGATGCAAACATGTGAACAACAGCCATTTTCATCATCATCATCTTCTTCTTGTTTCTGCAACTTTTGAAATATATATTCTTTATTATTTTACGAGAGTGCATGGTCTTGCATATATAATAATAATACATATATATATATACATGTATTCATATTTTATAATTTATAATTCTAAATACTACGCAGAGTATTGATTTGGTTACAGATGTTTCTGGCTATTGTCAAAAAAAAGTTGCTCGTAAATTTTAGAATTTAAAGTTTATGTTTTTGGTAGATTGGGAAAGGAGCTCCGATTGGTTATGGATTATTTATTTTTAATGAACAGGGGGTGAGAGTGAGAGTGGATTGAGTTTTTGACATTTTTACCCTTTCAATTTAATTACTTTTAATAAAAAAAAAGAAAAAGAAAAAAGAGTTTACTAACCATTGATTGTCAATAAATTGATAGAAGGGTGAAAATTGTCAAAATTATAAAGTTTATGGATGAAATTATATAAACATTTTAAATATTGCCTTCCATTTTCTTATAATCCTAGTCTATGGTTTAGATATTGCTATAATATAATGTCATATGAAGCACCTATGTGGATATGCATCCTTTTATAATAGCAATTGTTGATTGTCATGAACCTAATTAGTATTATGTTCTATTAATGGTTCTTAAATTGTTTTATTTTGTGTGGATATTCATTCTTTTACACTGCATTCTAGTTTAACATGCTGATTTAAAATGTTTTGGAGAATTTATATATTGGAAATCTACAATGATTAGTGGTAAACCAAGATGGGTCATATATTTTCCTTGAAAGGTGTTATTTTCTCTGTTGAAAGTTGTGAATATCTGCTACTCACTTACTATAAGTTTTTAAGGGTGCTTTGTTAAATAGAAGTTACTACATCATTTGTAGATAGTAGTCGGACAGCATAGTTTATAATTGGAGATAAATCCCTTAAATTAAGGAGGATACTTGTGTATCTTTATTTTGGAAAGTGAACCTTCAATTTTGGACAGGAGTAATTATTAACTTTTTGTTACTTCTATCCACATTGTTTTTCAGGATATCACAGAAATCAAACATTCTTCATTAGTTCTGGAGAAAAAGAAGTTAACAGTAAATAGGGAAAGAAAGAAAATATGGATTTCATTATGTCTTATACAGTTTAAGTCACTTAGATGAGATTTGAATGGAGGTGATTAAGAGTGACATTGCCCTGTTATACCTGGATGATAATATGAACTTGAATAGGAAGAAATCAGGGATAAAATCACTCCATGCTGGAGACCCCAATATTTAGGACTGACGGACATGTTATCGTAAAGAGTGCAACATTTAATTGTTCAAAATGTCTCTCACAAGTGGGCTTCTATAGTGAGTAATAAGTTGATTGAACCTAGATTTTTATTCCAATTTATGTATTTTGAAAGTAAAACTTGATAGTGCAATTTATATCATTCTCTGAT
>JAHSUH010000271.1:0-25077 GCA_025388415.1 Cynanchum wilfordii | reverse complement strand
TCACAAAGCAAGTATATTGTTGAACTCTTGCAGAGAGCAAACATGTTAAATGTCAAACCTAGTCCCACACCAATAGTTGCCAACAAACAACTCTCACCGTATGATGGAAAACCTATGGCAGAACCTTCCTTATATACGCAGCATAATAGGAGCTCTTCAATATCTTAGCCACACAAGACCGGACATCTCTTTTGCCATCAATAAACTCGGTCGGTTTTTTAAATGTCCAACTGATGTGCACTTTGGAGTGCCACAAAAAGACTGTTGTGATACTTGAAAGGAACAATTTATCATGGCTTGCACATTTCACCTACCCACAGTTTGACATTAACAGGCTTCTCCGATGCAAATTGGGCATGTTGTCCAGATGATCGAAGATCAATTGCTGGATACTGTGTTTTTCTGTGTGACTCACTAATTTCCCGGTCCTCAAAGAAACAAGCAGTAGTGGCACGATCTAGTACGGAATCGGAATACAGGGCTCTAGCACACTTGGCAGCAGAACTTGCATGGCTTCAGGAACTGTTGAAGGAAATGAGACTCAAACTTCCAAATATTCCAGTAATTTGGTG
The DNA here is from genome assembly GCA_025388415.1 of Cynanchum wilfordii. Classification (NCBI taxonomy): domain Eukaryota; kingdom Viridiplantae; phylum Streptophyta; class Magnoliopsida; order Gentianales; family Apocynaceae; genus Cynanchum; species Cynanchum wilfordii. The sequence goes on along the minus strand of JAHSUH010000271.1, from coordinate 24,505 downwards.
TGACAATATGAGTGCTAGTGCACTTGCAGCCAACCTTGTTTATCATGCTCGAACAAAGCATATTGAGTTGGATGTGCATTTTGTTAGAGACAAAGTCCTAGAGAAACAACTAGACATTCATTATGTTCCTTCACATGATCAAGTAGCAGACTGCTTAACTAACGGGCTGTCTCATTCTCGTTTTCGTTTCTCATTGACAAGCTCAAGGTTACTGCTTCACCCTCTCGCTTGAGGGGTGGTGTCAAGAGATAATACGTCCAAGGACATATTTGCAATTATTCCGCCCTCTTCTCAATTCTGTTGGAATATACAAAATGCAAAGAGGATTTGTTCTACAGCTGTACCATCATTCTCGTTATAAATTGTAAATGTGTAATTACTGTATTTTGTAATCATTAGCTACGTGTCAATATCTAATTGTATTGATTTTATTCTCTGTATCTTCATCTCATCTATAAATAAGACTGAGACCACAACCATAAGCTATGTTGGCTTTATCAAATTTGCAGTTCTTTTAGAAATTTATTCTTTAGAGTTTGAATATTAAATCAAAGTTTTATATTAGTATATTGCATTTTATCATTACTAACTAATAGATTTTATGGTGAACATCTCTCCAGGTTCCGGTTATCCTCACATATTGATGATGATTAACACTATAAGGATATTGAATTTATCGACCGATTTTTGTGGTGGCCTTCTTAGTTATCGCAAATTGATGATTTAACACTACAAGAAAAACTTAATTGCTTTTTTTTTTTTTAACTAAGTAATTATTTTCTCCAAAGTATAGCAATTACAAATTGAAAGAGTTTCAAAAGTTAAGTGCGGCCAAAGTATGATTATAAGCTTACAAAAGATTTCATTAATAATCAAAGCGAAAAATAAGAAAATACAACATTGTTGTACTTGTTATTACAAATTAAGTTATATTTGTAGACAATTAAAATTTCTTTATTTCCTGTAAAATTCGAAATTACAAGAAATGTGACAATTGAATACAACAATTATATAAAATTAAATATGCAGGGTCCAATCTCTATGGATCCGTTGATTCAATCCGTCGTGGATTCGAGAGGCGTTTTGGCTGGATCTCGGAATGGATTCGATGTCGAGGGCTTTTGGGCTTGATCTCGATCTATCGAACAATTTGATTTTCTTCTTTCGAGGGCTTTAGGACTTTGTCTCGGAATGGCTTTGAGAGGAAGGGCCGATTTCGACAGAGGTTCGGTATCCTTCGAATATCTCTCAACTTTCTCAGCTTCTTGAGTGAATGAATGAGTGTGTATCTGTAACCCTTTTCTTGAGGGAATTTGCCCTCTATTTATAGATGGAGTGAGTGAAAATCAATGACTATAAGGCTGCTACGTGTCACTCATCTAAGGGTAGATATTTTAATATCCAAATATATAAAATATAAATATAAATATATATATAAAAATATATAAATAATATTTAATTATATATTTAAATATATAAATAAAATTTATATATCTACAAATTGCCCCTTTTTGGGACTTGTTCCCGAGATTGAAGAGTTTGTATCGGGAATAAGTTCAAAAAATCTTTGAGATATATATATATATATATATATATATATATATATATATATATATAAAATTTTGGATATAGATATATATAAATTTTGAATCAAATATTTGAGTTAATTTAATTTAACATAAATATGATTCCGGAATATAGTCTTATTAGGACTCTTTATGACTTTGAGAGGTCTATATAAAGGGTGCCTCCATTAGAAATTTTTTATTCGGAACTTGTCAAACACTAAGTTCACCTTGATAGATTTCTTTTGGCGGATTTAAGAAAATTAAGAAAATTCCCCTTCTTTTTTTTTTTTTTTTTTTTAAACAAAAACTTTTTTTTTTTTTTTTTTTTTTTTTTTTTTCACATGTTTCAAGAAAACTTTTTTTTTTTTTTTTTGCCTCTTTCAAAAACAACTCTCATACCTCTAAAAAGAGAATTTTTTATTTTTTTTTTCTCTCTGCCTCGGTAGTATAAAAATAACTCATTTTTTTTTCTTTCTTTCTCTCGTTTTTTTTTTCAAAAGGACCCTCATTTTTTTAATTTTTTTTTTTTAAAAATTTTTTTTTTTCTTCCTTTTTTTCTCTCGATTTTTTTTTTCCAAAAGAACCCTAATTTTTTTAAAAATTTTTTTTTTCTTGTCTCTTTCTCTTTTTTTTTTTTTTTTTTTTTTATTTTTCCTTTTTGTCTCAACAGTCTCAAAAAGAAGATTTTTTTTTTCAGCAACGATGAATATCGGAGATGTCGATTCACCTTTTCCACATATTTCTATTCATGATCGTCGTAGTGAGTCTCGTGTCAAGTCATTAAACTTAAGAGTACATGAAGCTGTGTTTGGTCCGTATTCCCCTTTGTTTCGCGGATTTATGAACTACCACGATGTTGTTGAATGGTCTTCTACTGCGACTCGCAACATTAGTTCCTCATCCTCATCTTCACATTCTAGAAAGTAAACATGTTACTCTCTACCACCCATGAAGCAGATTCTCGATCACAAGAAAGTTCACAAGAATGTTTACAAGAATGTTCACAAGAATTTTCCTTCAACAACATGGAGATGAAGATTTATGGACTATCGTTGTATTACCGAAGGATTCCTTTACTATGACTTGTAACATTTATCCTCCATCAACGTTATTGTTCATCGTCGTCATCAACGTTATTGTTCATTGTCGCCATCAACGTTGCTGCTCATTGTCGCCATCAACGTTGTTGCTCATCGTCGCCACCAACATTGTTGTTCATCGTCGCCAACAAAGTTGTTGTTCATCGTCGCAAGCAAAGTTGTTGTTTATCCTCGCAAGCAAAGTTGTTGTTTATCCTCGCAAGCAAAGTTGTTGTGTACCATCGTCATCAACATTGTTGTGTATCACCGTCATCAACATTGCTGTCTATCACCGTCATCAACATTGTTGTCTATCACCTCAACATTGCGGTTTACCATCTTTGTCAACAACTTTGTTGCTTACCAACGTCGTTCACAACTTTGTAGCTTACCAACGTCGTTCACAACTTTGTAGCTTACCAACGTCGTCCACAACTTTGCAGCTTACCAACGTCGTCCACAACTTTGCAGCTTACCATTGTCATCAACAACTTTGCAGCTTACCATTGTCGTCAACAACTTTGCAGCTTACCATCGTCGTCAACAACTTTGTCGACAACTTGAAAGACATGAATTTGATCAGCAATTGATTGGAGGAGATCTCATTTGCTTGAAAAAGTACTTGTCAACTTTGCATATTCGTCGCTTTGAATAAGTTATAATCGTCTACTTCAACGTCAATCTTCATCAACTTCAATCAATTCCTTGACTTTTTGGCGATTAGTCAACTTTGTAGATAGATTAATTCTATGCCCCTTATTGTTTATTATTCTTGTAAACATATATTGTTTAAAGTAATTGAAATCAATAAACTTTCTCTTTTTCCACAACTTTGTCTTGCAGTTTTTTTACTTCCTTCATTTTTTTTTTCGGTTGCTTTTTGCTATGTTTTTTTTTTGTTCTTTATTTTCAATATTTACTTTTTTTCTGCAGTCTTTTTTTTTACTTCTTTTTTTTCGCAGTACTTTGCTGCATTTTTTTTATTTTTTTATTTTAGTACTGCAATTTTTCTTTACCCTTGTGCAACTTTTTTTTTTTTTCACTGCAATCATTTTTTGTTTGCTATGACTGAACTTAGAATTTATCTAAGTTGCCTACGTATCCTGCAAAGGAATCAAGTCGAACGTAGTTCAAAGTTGCATTTTCAACTCGTACATAAAAGGAGTAACATGCAGTTTTTAGTTCGTGCGTCAAGGAGCTTCTTTGCATCAACATTAGAACTTGTAAACAGTTTACACTCGTGTTAAGAAGTCTTCTTTAACTTTGCAGACAGTTTACACTCGTATCAAGGAGTCTTCTTCAACTTTGCAGACAGTTTACACTCGTGTCAAAGAGTTTTCTTCAACTTTTGCAGACAGTTTACGTCGTATCAAGGAGCTTTGTTCAAATTTGCAGACAAATTACACGTATCAAGGAGCTTTCTTCAAATTTGTAGACAGTTTACACTCGTGTCAAAGAGTCTTCTTCAACTTTTGCAGATAGTTTTCTTCAATTTTGCAGACAGTTTACGCTCGTATCAAGGAGCTTTGTTTAAATTTACAGACAGATTACACATATCAAGGAGCTTTCTTCAAATTTGTAGACAGTTTACACTCGTGTCAAGGAGCTTTCTTCAAATTTATAGACAGTTTACGCTCGTATCAAGGAACTTTTTTCAAATTTGTAGACAGTTTACGCTCGTATCAAGGAGCTTTGTTCGGACATGTAGACAATTTATACTCTTATCAAGGAGTAACTTGCGGTTTAACCTCGTACGTCAAGGAGGAGCGTTGATGATTTGATTCAAGCATCGTCAACATTTGAAGTTGACTCTTCATCTTCAAATGATTCCGGGGAAACGTTGCCCCTATTTTGATGTTGCTGTTGTTCAACATGAATTTCAAACTTTTGATTGGTGATAATACTTAGCTCCATATCTCGTCCGCGTGTAGCTAATTCTTCAAATGTTTTTGGTTGAATTCCTTTCAAAATGTATTGAAGGTTCCATTGCATTCCTTGGATGCACATCTCGATCACAGATTTTTGACATAATTGATCTTTGCAATTCAAATTCAAACTTCTCAATCGATTGATGTAATCAACGACTGGTTCATCCTTCCATTACTTCGTATGACTTAACTCAAGCATGCTTACTGTTCGCCGAGTGCTTGTAGAAGCGATTCAAAAACTCAACTTCAAGTTGGTTCCAACTGTCGATTGATGCAGAGGGTAAGTTAGTATACCAATTGAATGCACTTTCTTTGAGGGATCGAACAAACTGTTTGAGTAGAAGATCTCCTTCGTGCCAGCGCTGTTACATGTTTCGATGAAGTGAGCAATATGTTGCTTGGGATTGCCTCTTCCATCAAACTGCTGCAATTTTGGAGGAAGATATCCTTCAGGCATCTTCAAACCAGCAATCCTCCTCGAATATGGCTTTGAATACGCAAAGGATGATTTTGATTTTCATGCATATTTATCGGTTATCATACCTGTAATGAAATTCCTTAATTCATTTATCGGAATGAGTCCATCAGCAGAAACATGAATTGTTTGTTTTTCTTCATTTGTTTTGGATCCATCAACCACTTGAGATTGTTTCTCAGCAATATTGACTGCCCCAAAATCATTTGGTTCTTCTTTTCGCTTTGAGTTAACATCGTTTCGTGTAGTCTCAACGTACCTTTGCATTGTCGGAGTAGACTTACCATTGCTTGCTCACCAATTGCGCAATGATGCGATCTTGCTTCGCTAATTGTGATGTGAGGTCTTCCACCAACTTCGTGAAGTTCGCCAATTGCTCTTCTATGGTTGACGCGTTTGCCATCATCATAGATATAAGAGGTGTGTTGCGAGGGGTATCTTCAATTCATTATCGCTGCTCGTTTGATCTTCTTGGATAGCACCTATGGAATCAACAAAGAAATCTTTATCTTCCGATTCTACCTTGTTTGCACCGTACTTGTTCTCCAACATTGCAAGTGTCTTTTGAACCATTCCACCTACAACGCCTCGCGGTTGGTTCTGCGTTACAACAACGTCAAAACAAGGGTTGGTGAATTTGTGGGATGCTTCGCCAATTGGTCTTTTCTGCAAATCAACAATCACCTTTCCTTTGCTTCGTGTGGTAGGACTGACATAGGTCGCAAACGTCAAAACACCAACACTTACCTCTGCAGCAACGTTGTTTGAATTGGCTTTGTTGACATCATTTTTGGACTCCATTTCGATGGTATTGACGGAAAGAGATGAACGGTAGAGATAGTCCCACTGGGCGTGCCAAATTTGTAGACAATTAAAATTTCTTTATTTCCTGTAAAATTCGAAATTATAAGAAATGTGACAATTGAATACAACAATTATATAAAATTAAATTTACATGGTCCAATCTCTATGGATCCGTTGATTCAATCCGTCGTGGATTCGAGAGGCGTTTTGGGCTTGTCTCGTTCCAATTGTTTTGATTTTTTCCGAGGGGCGTTTTGGGTTGGATCTCGGAATGGATTCGATGTCGAGGGCTTTTGGGCTTGATCTCGATCTATCGAACAATTTGATTTTATTCTTCCGAGGGCTTTAGGACTTTGTCTCGGAATGGCTTTGAGAGGAAGGGCCGATTTCGACAGAGGTTCGGTATCCTTCGAATATCTCTCAACTTTCTCAGCTTCTTGAGTGAATGAATGAGTGTGTATCTGTAACCCTTTTCTTGAGGGAATTTGTCCTCTATTTATAGATGGAGTGAGTGAAAATCAATGACTATGAAGATGTCACGTGTCACTCATCTAAGGGTAGATATTTTAATATTCAAATATATAAAATATAAATATAAATATATATATAAAATATATAAATAATATTTAATTATATATTTAAATATATAAATAAAATTTATATATCTACAATATTATTTAAATTTTTAAATTTTAATATTCTAATAATATAATAAAAATAATATAATACCTCTTTCATAATATAATTTCTTTTATTTGTAAAATTTGTATTTAAAAATATAAAATGTATAACAATATTCAATTGTAAATTAAAAAAAAATATATATATTCTATTTTTCCTTAGACTATAAATTATATATATATAAAGCAGGTTTTTATAAAAAATTATTTCTGCCAAAATTTCCGACAAACCCCTGTTTCAATTCTCAATTCGTTCGTTCCTTTGCTTCTCACACGACATTTTGGAATATCCATTTCTTCTCACACACGAAGCGAAGTCTCTAAGCGAGCGCGGTGGGTGGTCGATCCTCGTCAACTTAGGTTTACTAGTACCCGCACAAAGGTTTGTAATCCACCAATCTCAAACCCTAGTTTCCACTGGCTTTGATATTTCAGATCTGTTGATTTTGTTATCCGATGAGTTGTTTTAAATTGATTCAGAAAAATAGTCTACCCTTTGTTATCCGATGGTTTGATGGTTTGGTTCTCACTTATTGGTTTTCTACGCTTTCCCCTATTTATCAATTGTCGTTCCTTATTTTGCTGAAGAAGAAAAGGTATATACATGCATATATATATATATACACATATATATTATATATATTGCACACGAATATTTTATTTTTTTTTTTTTTTTTTTTTTTTTGCCAATCCTTGGGTTTTGATCCGTTTGACAAATTATGTTTGTTTATATATATATATATACAGAGTTAGTCTTTAAATAAAGTCTATTAAAAAGAGTTAGGATTTGATTTTGAATTAATCATTTAAATTAACTATTAGATAATAGTTAGACTATCTATTACGGAAAAATAAAAACTTTATTCATATATATATATGTATATGCATCTATAAAGATTCAATGTTGACTAAAAACCCCCTTTGAGTAAATTTGTATGTTTATGTAGTTACTTATGATGAAGAAAAAAGACAGATTTCAAGATATATAAATATATATAAATTATATATATATTTATTATTTTTTTATACCAATTTTGCCACCTTCCCTTTTTTTTTATTGTCTCTAAATCCTTATTTATGAGTTTAGCTTTTGAATTGTTATGTTGGATTAGACTGCATGATTTTACAATCTTCCCAAGAACTTTTGGTCTTTTGCTTTGTCAAAATTATTTGTTTACTGATAATTAATTGATAAAGAAGATGATAATTATTTGTTCTGTTGAAGAAGATGTAAGTTGTTTTGATGATGAGGGTGCTGTTGAAGGTGAGGGTATGGAAAGAAAATCTGCTAATTTAGTAGAAAATAAATTTTTATATGAAAAAGGTGACTCAGTTGAAATTTGAAGTGATTGGGGTCGATATAGGACAAGTGTCTGTTTAGGTCAAGGTGAAGAAGATCCACTCAAGGCATGAAATCTGTTGGTACTCTGATTAGATTTATACGGAGGTCTAAAATTACTCATTATGACCCTTCCATCATTTTTACGAAAATGGTTTTATGATTGTAAAAATGATGTTAAAAGAACTTGGTTTTTTAACAACTTTTCCCCCCGGAGAGAGATCATATCCGAACACTTTGGTACACTGAAATGACAAATTTACAAATTCATCTTGAATTCTTTTCTTGGTTAGATAGATACTTAAAAAACCAACAACAATGGAAAAAATTATGGTAATGATGATAATTCTCATAATTCTAAAGTAATTAATATGTTACAATCTGTTAATTCTAGTAAAGAACCAACTGAAGAGTATAATCTAGATATTAGTAGAACTATAGTTAAAACTAGTCCATATAAAACAATTAGTCCAAATATTAATAGGGAATCACAACCAATATTAAAAGATATAGATAAAATATATCAACAAAATAATTACACTAATCATAAGTTAAATAATTTAGCTAATAAGATTATAAAATTAGATAATAGTTCAAAAGATAAGATTATTCAGAAAAAAGAGCAGCCTTTATTTTGATTAGAAGAAAATCATTCATTTACTATTAATAATGATACTGCTATATTAAAAGAAATAACTAAAAAATTAGAAAGTTTAAATATAGAGAAAAATAAATCTATTAATACAATAAATGAAGAAAAAAGCCTTATTTGGCCAACATTTATAAAGGGTTCGCAATATCGGCTGATCCCGAGACAAATTGGCCAATTTGTCTCCGGATGGCACCCTCCGGTACAAAAATGCCACAATATTTCATCTTGTTAGTTTTACGCTTCAATTCGGTCGATAATTTGCCGATACGGCCGATTTATTGATAGGAGCTGAAAAAACTGAAAATTTAAATAATGAAAGCTGAAAATTTGTGAGAAAAAAACAGTAAAATCTATCTATGAATATACCCATTACTCCATACATTTGCTCATCAAAATATTTCCTTCTTTTTGTTCAATCCCTTGCAGAGTGGTGTCGTGAGTTGAGGGAAGAAGAAAGGAAAAGAGGCGAAAAAAGTGGGAGGAAAATTATATATATAAAACAAGAAACCGCCTAAGCAATTCTGCTGAGTCATAGGGGAGGTTCCATGGGTTTATTCCCAAAATGGAGTAAATTTTGAGATTATTCCCAAAATGAGGTTACTTTTTTAGCAACTTTTCAAATTGAGACACTTTTACTTTGGCAAAGTAGAGACTCAATTTTTTTTAATAAAATATTCAGTCTTTACTTTTTACCAAAGTAGAAGCTTATTTCTTTTTTAATAAAATATCTAGTATCTACTTTGATAAAGTAGATATTGAATATTTTTTAATAAAATATTTAAATATAATTTCCTATTTTTTTTAAAATTATTTATAAATTTTAATTTTATCATTTTCTAATAATATTAATTTATAAACATTTTTTTAATATAATTTTCATAATATATACAAGTTTATATTCAAATACAAGTTTGGGCTGGATCTCGGAATGAATTCGATGTCGAGGTCTTTTGGGCTTGATCTCGATCTATCGAACAATTTGATTTCTTCTTTCGAGAGCTTTAGGACTTTGTCTCGGAATAGATTTGGACTTTGAGAGGAAGGGCCGATTTCGACAGAGGTTCGGTATCCTTTAAATATCTTCTTGAGTGTGAATGAGTGTGTATGTAAACTTTTTTTGGGGGAATTTGCCATCTATTTATAGATGGAGTGAGTAAAAATTAATGGCTATGAGGCTGCCACGTGTCACTCATCTAAGAATAAATTTTTTAATATCTAAATATATAAAATATAAATATAAATATATATTTAAAATATATAAATAATATTTAATTATATATTTAAATATATAAATAAAATTTATATATCTCCAAATAGAAAATTATATTAAAAAAATATTTATAAATTAATATTATTAGAAAATGATAAAATTAAAATTTATAAATAACTTTAAAAAAAATAGGAAATTATATTTAAATATTTTATTAAAAAATATTCAATATCTACTTTATCAAAGTAGATACTAGATATTTTATTAAAAAAGAAATAAGCCTCTATTTTGGTAAAGTAGAGACTGAATATTTTATTAAAAAAATTGAGCCTCTACTTTGCCAAAGTAAAGGTGTCCCAATTTGAAAAGTTGCTAAAAAAGTAACATCATTTTGGGAATAATCTCAAAATTTACTCCATTTTGGGAATAAACCCATGGAACCTCCCCTTTGAGTCAGCAGAATTGCTTAGGCGGTTTTTTGTTTTATATATATAATTTTCCTCTCACTTTTTTCGCCTCTTTTCCTTTCTTCTTCCCTCAACTCACGACGCCACTCTACAAGGGATTGAACAAAAAGAAGGAAATATTTTGATGAGCAAATGTATGAAGTAATGGGTATATTCATAGATAGATTTACTGTTTTTTTCTCACAAATTTTCAGCTTTCATTATTTAAATTTTCAGTTTTTTCAGCTCCTATCAATAAATCGGCCGTATCGGCAAATTATCGACCGAATTGAAGCGTAAAACTAACAAGATGAAATATTGTGGCGTTTTTGTACCGGAGGGTGCCGTCCGGAGACAAATCGGCCAATTTGTCTCGGGATCAGCCGATATTGCGAACCCTTTATAAATGTTGGCCAAATAAGGCTGAAACTCAGTAACTATTATAGTACTTGATGACTCTCTGTATTAAAGGGTTTATGCCACTTACTGTATCACTCGTGTTTGGCATCTGAGTCTGGTTTGAGCAATTTGCTGGCTAGGTTTTGGATTTAACAAATTTTGTATTCATAGTGTTTTAACAATTAGTCTCAAATTTGTGGTTGTGTTGCAGGAATGACTCCGACTTTATTTGATCTGTTGCAGAATAATGAAGTTGGGTGTTGAGCCTTCTGTATAGTTTGGTTTTGGTGTATAATACCTTTTGTGGAAAACTTTTTCTGTTAGATAAGAAACTACAAGAAAACCGGTTGTTATTCACGGTATGATAAACGCAGTTTTGGCTTTTTTATTTATTTATTTTTATTTTTTAATTTTAAAATAAAATATAAGGTAGATATCTCGGAGTATATGATATTTCTTTTGGTCTATGATATTTCTCTTGGTCTAATTTAGCTTGTTCATTCTCGTAAGTAGAAAACATGAAAAATCAGTTTATTCATTATTATTATTGTTATTATTATTTTGTTGAAAAGTGGAATTTGTATTTATTTTAAGAAGTATTTTTTGGGATGGTTTAGCTAAAGAGATTAGCTTTAACTGTGATTAGAAAGGAGGAGGCAATATTCTGTTACTATTTTCTTAGCTTGATAAGTTTGGATATTCTATTTAATCTCTTAGTCATGACTATATTTTCTTTAGTTTTGTTCACAATCTAGTTTCTGCATTTGTTTTGTGAGAAGTCAAAAACTTTTGTTAATGCTGATTTGTGCTTTTTAGTTAGGTTTTGAGCTATGTAAGTTTTATAATAATGACAATGGTGTTGTTTATAGTTCAATAAAGAAGATGGCAGTTAATGAACAATCAGTAATGGGTGTAATTAGGGCTGCGAGGCCTACATTTCGAAATGCCCATGACAAGGTTGCGTTTGCTATACATTCATCTTTTCTTGCCTCCGGTTTCACCCTCCATGCTACTGGCCCATCTACCTTTACTGATGATGCACTTTCCTCCTCTTCTACTACTGGTACTTATTTTTCATTCTGGGGATTAAGAAGAGAAGAAAGAAGAAAAACTTTGAGAGAAAGATAGGACCTCAGTTGTTTGTTGCAATTTTAACTTTGCCTTTGTTAATTATTGGTGTTTCAGATGAAGTTGGCATTGAGCATTGGAATGAACTTGATGATGCTTATGGGTTTGTTTATTCCAATTCAGAAAAGGATTCAAAGAAAATTCTGGTGAAGTGTGTAGTATTGAATGACAATCTATTTGTTGATGCTTTAAGGGAAGGTGATTCTGAACCTGCTCACATTGAAATTAAGTAAGTTTTATTATTTATTTATTTTTCCATATTTCCTTCCAAGTTATATTTGTTAATAATTTTTTCGAATGTACTTTTATTGTATTTAGTGTTAAGGACTATGCCGCAGATGAAGGGGTACACAACTATACATCAATGTTCAAGGATTTTAAGAAGCTGGTTGGACATATCAATGATGAAATCTTAAGTAAATATAATGGCTCTCCATCAGATGGTTCATCAAGTCATAAGGAAAGGTAATTTTCGTTTTTTTTTTTTACTCTTAAAAGTTATCAGTTTTAAAATGCTTTTGTTGGCAGTAAGTCTTCGAGTACTTGGATTATGTGAAATTTTGGAACATCCTATAGCTTTTTTTTTTGCCCCTGCAAAAAAGGAATGAAATGATCTACTCCTTTTGTAATATTTTTCAAGGATATATGCAATCTGGGTTGACTTTTATCTCGGAAACTGTTTCTATTTTATTCTCTTACTATTGCTTGCAAATAGTAATCTAATGATAGGAGAAAAATAAATTAGTTTTCTTCATAGATGATGTAGTTATCACATTTTTACTAAATACTTTTGTTACAAACCTTTGTTGTTAATGACTTTGTACCCTGTAGCGTTTCCTCTTCTTGTACCGTTCCCCATTCTTGATTTTGCTATGTTATCTCACTTGACAAGTAATTTGCCATACTTTCTATTTGTATTCTGAAAAGCAGAGATGGATTGCAAGATAATACCAATCAAGGACGAGAAGATGTATCTGGAATTGTTGATCCAACTTTTTATCCCCCTGGACCACCCCTTGTACCAGGGTATGTTTCTTATAAAAATAGTTCCACACGGAGATATTTGTGTTGAAACATTGATACTTGGTCTTCTTTCCATTATTTTAAGTTCACAAAAAGTATGGGAAGTGAGTTTCTTTCTGTGTTTGCCCAAGCTGACATTTTCATTTTTTTTGTACTTGGTTTAAGTACAGTTTCATTGTTCCTCCTGTTCCTGATGTTGGTGGCAGTGACCTTTTTCCTGGACCTGGTGCTGGAGTATATCCCACAAGGTTTTCTAGTTTTATCCACTTCTGCGGTCTGATTTATGCTTAGTTACCAAGTATTATCTTTCTAATCATTCGTTGTTCTCTTGTAGGGGTTTTTCTGGTGGAGGCAGTATGCTTGTAGGTTAGTTTCATAATATCTGTGCTTGATCTAATTGAATCAATTGTCTAGTTAAACCTTTTAAATTTGTATGACCATACAGGACCAAATGATCCACGGTTCTTTGGTGGAGTAGGAAGAGAGCCACATATACCAGGACATATACCGGGGTGAGCTTTACTTTTGTGTGATGTCACATTAGCACATACTTCATGCTATCCAAGTACAGATCAAGAATGAAATCAATTTCCTTTGACTTTCATATCCAAATTGATTTATGAATGCAGAGTTGTACCACCTGGCGCACGTTTTGATCCTTTTGGCCCACCTGGTGTCCCTGGTTTTGAGCCTAACCGCTTTGTGAGGTAGGCTGGTGCTGATTGGACTGATTCTTATTTAATTAATGTACTTTAAATTGAGGGTAGTTTACTACTAGATTGAAGACTAAGAGCCTAGGCATAGCAGTTTTTTTATGTTGCATGATTTTTGGGCAACCCTGATCGAAAAAACATTTTTGTTTGCACCCCTAACATATAGTTCAATAATCTTGTAGATTTCCCGATTTCTGTTTCCTAGGACATTTGGATAGATCAAGATAAGACTCTTGGTTGTAGTCAAATGATTTGGATCATTCACATCATTCATATCTTTGCTGAACTCTAGAAAGGTTGGCTCACCTTCTGTTATCTTTCAATGTTCTTAGTATATTGGCCTTAATGTCACGAGCATTCATAACGAAATAATGGCATATAATAACTTCTTCAAATTATTTCTGCATACTGGAATAAATTCTCTAGGCCTAAATGTAATGTTAATTCCAGTGTTTAGGCAGTCTTCGACATCAACTGATTTTAATAAATTATAAATGTTGGCCAAATAAGGCTGAAACTCAGTAACTATTATAGTAGTTTGATGACTTATCTCTGTATTAAAGGGTTTATGCCACTGACCATCTGAGTCTGGCTTGAGCAATTTGCTGGCTAGGTTTTGGATGTAACAAATTTTGTATTCATAGTGTTTTAACAATTAGTCTCAAATTTGTGGTTGTGTTGCAGGGATCCGAGAAGGCCAGGACGTGGGACTCATCCAGACTTGGAACCCTTTAGGAATGACTCCGACTTTATTTGATCTGCTGCAGAATAATGAAGTTGGGTGTTGAGCCTTCTGTATTGTTTGGTTTTGGTGTATAGTGTTCTACCTTTGTGGGAAACTTTTTCTGTTAGATGTGAAACTACAAGAAAACCGGTTGTTATTCACAGTATGATAAACGCAGTTTTGGCTTTTTTTTTTTTTTTTTTTTTTTAAAGAAATAAAATACAAGGTAGATATCTCGGAGTATATAATATTTCTTTTGGTCTATTATGATATTCTCTTGGTCTAATTTAGCTTGCTCATTCTCTTAACTAGAAAACATGAAAAATCAGTTTATTCATTATTATTATTATTTTGTTGAAAAGAGGAATTTGTATTTATTTAAAGAAGTATTTTGGCACAAGGCCTCTTATCTTCAAGTAGACCAAAAAAACTTTAATACGAGCCTATATTACAGAAATACCATTTGTTTTCCTCCATTTTCAGCGTGACTCTTCTTCTTCCCTATTGATACGGACGCTTCTTGGTAGTGAAACTCTTAGTAGATCTACAAAATATTGGTTAATAGCAAAAAGATGGTAATCCTATTCTCTTTCTTGTATGTACCCTTCGGCTGCCACCACTGAACCATGGGCTAGTAGTACTCTTCAGTCTAAGATCAAGGCTTTTTCATATTTTAAGTTATTATTATTATTCCCCCTCATTAATCGTAGTCATATCTATTCAAGCATGTCGAGCTGGATTCCTTTTGTTAAGGTTATAATGTTGGATTTATTTTAATACGGTGAGTTTATATGTCGGTTATGTATCTAATACTATTATATTTTATTACTCTATTAAAGTTTAATGGACTAATAAAAATAAGTATAAGCGTGCATATGTATATACCTTATTCTTAGATTGTGATAGGTTAGTTAGGCATATAATAATATATTGGTTATGGTCCTTGGAAGATTATTGAGAGTTTTATATTCTGTCATTATAATAGAACCCTTAACTTTGATAGATCTCTTGGATAATCATAATCAAGAATATAAAAAATTTAAGATAGTCAAGAAGGGTCTCCTAACAACACGTTAAAATTTGATTAAACAATAAAACAAAATCATAAATGATCAACCAATCAATCAATTCAACCTTAATTTAAAATTCGTGATAATTCAACGCAATTTATTAATTCATTAAAATGTCTAAATTTTAAATCAATCACAAACAATAATTTAAAACTAAAACACTCAACATGGCTACCAAAAATTCTCTCACTATAGAAAATAATTCTCTCCCTCTCTCATTAGAGGAAGTAGATGTTTTAGCTAGAACAAATAAAACCATTCCACCGGATCCTTCAAATGCAACCTCTACTCAATCAACTTACAAAAATTAGTTTCTAATACTGGTAATCAAGTACCACATAATTTTATCTCACATTGTCGACCTCTATATGAAGCCAACATGTTAGATGAACTGGAAAACCCCAATGAAGGTGCTGCATCTATTCCAATCTCCTCCCAAGACAAACAACAAATCTATCAAAAATGGACAAAGGCTTTAATTATCAAAGTTTATGGAAAAACAGTTCGTTTTAGGTTTCTTTACAGGAAATTACTTGAACTTTGGAAATCCACCGAAGCTCTAAAGTTAATTGATCCTGGCCAAGACTTTTTCCTTATGAACTTTCAATATCACAAAAACTATAGCACAACCCTACATGATGGGCCTTGGTTTATTAGCAGACACTTTCTAGTAATACGACAATTGCAGCCATGTTTTCAACCATCTCAAGCATCATTCAGTTTTACAGCACTTTGGGAGTGACTCCAAGAACCGCCTACAGAGTTATATGATATTCAAATTCTCACCAAAATAGGCTATGTCATTGGTCAACTTCTTTGTATGGATGTATGCATTCAAGATGCTCAAAGGGGTTAATATGCGAGACTATGCATAGAAGTCCCATTCAAGCAACCTCTCATCACCTCCAGCTACATTGGCAAATTCTACCAAAAATTTTTATATGAAGGTATTAATTTGCTCTACCACTACTGTGGTAGATTTGGGTATTCTATTTCTAACTGTGCATATTCACAAAATCACACACATGCACCTTCTTCTATTTCACGCATTTCCCTGCATTATTCATCATCTTTTGCACACACAACCCATGAATATGAAAGTTCTCCCTCCAATGTTAGTCCCAACACATCTACCCAAATTACCCATCGGATTGATAACAATTCTAGTCTGCCCTCTTCACTCAGCAGTCTCCTTAAACAAACAGACATTTCCTAGCAGTTAAAAACAAAAATTGAATTCCATTCACCCACATCTTACACCAGCAGACATTACCCGACAAATCACAACTTCAACTTTTGGTCCTAGATTGTCCACCTAAAAACATAGGCCATGGTTGCTCGTCCAATACCCGAAAATAAAAGAAACAAACCACACAAACCTTTGGGTAAACACCCAAACGATACCTCTAGTCACATTGCCACCAACCTAGATACTCGTAAACATACTTCCAAACCGATTTTGGTTGAGAACATTCCAAATCTGGAAGCCCCATTACAACTAATATTACCTATACTAGAAACACAATTCCTTTAGGGAAAAAAAAAAGAAATCTAAAGTAGAAAATCGGAATACTCGCTTTTCTTCTCACCTCCCAACATCACCTATGAAATCTGCACCTAACATCACCTCCACATTTATTGCTACATTCCAATCGCTGACTGTTAAATTGGCGGTGACATCCCCTATTGAAACTGTAATAGACAAAGCAAACCACAACCCCAAATCAAAGAGCCTACCCTGCCGCCTCTCTCCACAACTCCATAAATACCCATCATAGCAACTATGGTAATCGAGCCTCCTTTTGCTCAAATACCCATTTCGAATAACACTCCCCATCACCCTTCCGAAATCAAGCTACATGAAAACTCATCAAACGCTATCTAGCAAAATGCCAAGATACCTATATCACACAAATGGAAAGTCAAAATTCGCAGGCCCAATTGGTTATTTTACAAAAGACGATAACTCAGCTCATACCAACAAGTTCGACCAACGTTCAAAACTCATCGGAAAGGGAAAATCTCAGCTGAAACTCATATGAAGGTCTCGAAATTCAACGACTACTGGAAATCCTACCGAAGGACCTTTACACATATCCATTGATAGAATACGAGCCCTTAATTATATTTCAGCTAATAAGAGAAAACTTTTCGGAGATAACTTTCTCGTTAGAGGAGCAAAAAAAGTTCATCTTCCCCTTTCACCCGAATGTCTTCAGAGCATCGTTTGTATTACGCAATCCCAGTCCTCAACAATTGATGTGTAATTTGTTATCATGCATTTACACATTTATGTTTGTGATAAATTGTCACTTAAACAAACATAACTTAAGGTAGAGTACCTATCAAATGCAGATAGTAACATGGAAGCATCAACGATTTTAAATTTATAAATTATAGCGTTTAATCTCAGGAACGTTGATAACAACTTAATAGTATCGATCAATTATGACAAAGTGTAGTATATTGGGAATTAGTCCTAGGCTTAAGTCCAATTCATGGAGATTGATTGATTGTATATAAAGTAAACAAAGTAAGTAAAGATAAATAATAGGAATCTTAATTAAGCTCCATTGATCCAATTAGGAAAACCTATATTCGAAGATTCAACTTGCAAGTGGATCTAAGACAATTATGAATTCAAATTATCTTACTACCATACTTGAGTTATCTAATGTGATTACCTCAATACTGGTCATTGTAAGTAATCCTAAACCTTTTTAGATCAACTATTAAGTCGTCAATTTAATAACTTAACCCTAAGATTTGCATTAATTCCAAACTCAAGATTATTAAGATGTCTAACCTTAGTACGGTCGTTGTAAGTTATTAGTCCTAATCTGGCAACTCATTAAATCTCCTATGGTCGGGATTCATTAACAAATCGTCAATTCAATTAACTATCAAGTATCATGCATCAACCTAAGTTTCATGACATAAACTCAATCAGAAAATCAAATTGAAAGCGCAAGAAAATAAGTAATTCACAATGTATATTAAATCGTATCCTTTCCAGGAAATGTGAGATAAAAACTCTAATTGTTCATTCTAAAGATAGAAACCTATGACACAAAATTATAACAAATGAAAGAAAATGAAATACAAGAATTAAAAGATAAGGAGAAAGTAAGGTTGCCGTTTTCGTGTCACGCCCCAACGGTATGATTCGTTTCTCCAGATTTGAAAGATTCCTAACTCCGAGTCTTTATCCCGATCTACAGATCTACATCTCTCACTAATACTATAGAGTTATTCCTTACAATCGAGGTTCAAACCCTATACTAAAAATGAGAAAAAGAAGATCTACGAGGGAATTACAAAAGATCTATCGTTTAGAGCACATAATTCCTCGTGTTCTGTGTAATTCTAGTGTGTAAAAAGTTGGAAACGATGCCTCTATTTATAGGGGTGAATACTGGGGTATTCTGGACATTTTTCGGGTGAAAAACACAAAAATTTTGGATCTGGGGCTCTGGACGGCCGTCCACCCTCTTGGACAGCCCGTCCACTTCTTTGTACAGCCCGTGCACACTATTCAAAAATTACCCTTCGCCCCTGATTTTGCCGAATTTTGCAATTTAGCCCTAAAACTTTCTTGAAATCAAAATAGTATAATTAAATGTTATAATCAACTAATTACAACCAATTAATACCATAATTAACTTAAATTGAACACAATTATCATATTAAAAACACGATATAAAATCGAGTTATCAACAATTTCATCCCGAAAATAAATCAACAGTGATAATCATTCCATGGATGAATACAACAATGAATGATGTCAACAACCTATTGGAATTATCCAACCAATGGGACAATCTCTTGTTGGTCTTATGGAATTGTAGAGGAATCAAGAACTAAGGCTTCAAAATGAATTTAAGTGAATTAATCGGTTACGACAAACCTGCAATTATTGTGCTAACTAAAACAAAGGCTAGCAGAGATGAAGCTGATTCCATAATGTCTTCTTTCAACTGGTGGCGGGATTTATATTCTCTGGAACAACTAGATCAAATTTGAACCATAACACTCACACAACAAGTGGTTAACCTCTTTGTCAAGGTATTAGCTACTGAATTCAATTTTGTTTAACTCCAATTTATTCCAAACCTTATATTCCGTTTAAACATGCTCTTTGGAATAATTTAAAGACATTTTATGCATCTTGTAGTGGACCTTGGTTAGTATTGGGAGACTTTAATGATATTATGAATGCATCTGAAAAGTTTGGAAGAAATCCTCGCTATTCTTAAAAAATTTTCTGATGTTAATGATATACACAATCATTGTAATCTTTTGGATTTAGGCTATACTGGTTCCAAATTTACGTGGACAAATCTTAATAAACATAGCCATCTTATAATGGAAAGATTAGATGGATTTCTTGCTAATCCACTTTGGTTAAATCATTTTTCTAACTCGGTTGTTACCTACTTGCCTAGAACACACTTGGATCATTGCCCCATCATCCTAAACACTTTCCCTAATCTTTCAACGCATAAGAAACCCTTTCGTCTCGATCCAATGTGGATGTCTCATCCTAGCTTCGACTCTTTAGTTCACAATTCTTGTCCTCCTGATTCAATCTAAATTCCCCCTACCGGCTCTTTCACCTCTCATTCCACTCAAAAAATCTCTTCAACTAGAACTTAATGATATCCTTAATAAAGAATGAAAGTTTTGGAGTATCAAATCTAGAATTAATTGGTTAAATTAAGAAGATGCAAATACGTCTTTCTTTCACACTAGTACAATCAAGAGGCGTCGTGCTTACAACATCCATGCTCTTCGGAACAATGCTGGTTAATCGCTTTTCAGATATAAAGATTAGATAAATAAATGAGTGAAATAATGATAAAAAGAATAAGAATATAATGAATAAAATAGGTTTGTCACAAATCTACAATCATCTAGGCAGAGTACCTATCATGTAGTTAGTTTTAAAGCAAGTATCAAGATTTTAAAATTTATAAAATCGTTTCTCCCCAAGATCTTTATTAAGATTAGGTGTAAGAAAATATAATGAAATCAATTATGATCATGTTTTGGAGGAATGAATCATTCTATTGTTTATCCAACCAACATCAATGATGATGAGATTGAAACTAAGTTTCCTAGAAAGCAATGTAAAATAAAGCAAAGTAAAGATTAAAGCAAGTAAGTTAATGGTAGAAACTCAAAGGAAAATTGTAGGTAAAATGGAGGATACAAACTACTAAGGGCAAGATTAATCATGAATTAACTATCATAATCCCACCAAATTCAAGTCTAAAGATGAACTTCTTCAATACAGTTCGTTGCAAGAAATTCATAGATTAAGAACACTTGAATGTTAACAAGACCAAATCTCCTATCAATCATCCTAGTTCCGGTCCATCAATAGAAAATCTAATCACATCAACTTGGCACTAATCGTATATCCAAGGTCCGGCCTAACAATTTGTGTTAACCCGAAACTACAACTTCAAATCAAAGCTCAACTTAAAATACAATTGAATACCAAAGCTAAGATAGAAATTGCAATTCAAATCAATAAAACCCCAATATTCAATCCATGAAAACCATAAAATGCCCAAAGTAAATTGTAAGATAAAACCAACCATTTCCACCTAAGAGAAATGTAGAAAAGAGAGTTCCTAAAGTTGGTAACTAGATACAAGATAGAAATTACAAAAAGTAATAGAAGTAAGGGAATGAAAGATGCCGTATCAATGTGTTGTTGAAACGATAACTCCTCCTTCTCTTCAACTCCCTTCTTGAATCTCCTCTTGCTCTTCTTCAATCCTCAAATTTGTTGTAGATAAAACTCCTCTTGTAAAACTTTAATGAAACTCCTTTCGGTTCGAGGCAATCTCACAAAGACAACAAAAGACTCTATAACTACAACAATATAGAGAGTGACAAAGTGTGTTTAAATTTACCGTGATGTTGGGTTCGAATCTTGCCAAAATTAAAAATAATTATTTTTTATAAAACAAAAATCTCCTTAAAGATAATAAATAAAATTTTTGTTAAAAATAATACAAATAATGTCTATGGCGCAGCGGCAAAACACTTCTTGTGTGGACGCGCGATGCGGGTTCGAATCCTGCTATCTTCAATATATTTTATGAATAAAAAATATTAAAAAAAATTAAAAAAATTTTTGAAATATAAAAGACTGAAATACCCCTGGAATATTAAAAAAAATTAAAAATTTTGAAATATAAAAAGACTGAAATACCCCTAAAAAATAGACGGATTTTGAGTTTGGACGGAGGTGCAAATTAGGCAATTTTTTTTAGTTGGAGTGCAAAAGCTGGACAAAAAAAAGTTTAGGTGCAAAACCCAGAATCCCGAAAAGTTGAGGTGTTACCGGGATAGTTTACCCATCATTTTACACTGGAAAACAGTGATCCGCCCTCACTACAGGCGTAGTCATCTCTTCTTCTACGGCGTAGTAGAGTCGTTTATTTCTACAGGTGTAATGCTTCTTCTAAGGATGTAGCCATCTTCCAAAAAATTGTATTTTCAACCCTTAATTTATCCTTTTTAATGAATTTAGCCCAAAAGTCACCTAAAACAGAATATTTGCAATTAAACCCAAAATCAATCAATTTATCTCAATTTACCACAACAAACCTCAACAATTATGCACAAATAATGTTCCAAAACATGATCATATTTGATGTTATCACTAGTCTTTGGATTCAGGATAGTTCCTATCTTTCAAAATATATGTTCAATCACTTCCTCCAAATTTATACAACATCTGTTCCTCACTCTTATTATTTCTCCTTCCCCACCCCCCCTAAACATCACTTACATATCCTTGAGGAAGATCATCATAAACTACTTCTCCCAATATCCTCTCAAGAAATAGTTTCCTCATTTAAATCTTTTAATCCATATAAGGCACCGGAACCCGATGGGTATCATCCTTTTTTCTTCTAAAAATTTCTTAAGAACACCCTACCAACAATTCTCAAGCTTTTCAGCCTATTTTTGACAATGAAGCAATCCCTCCTCTTCTTAACTAAACTTTCATCTCCCTAATTCCAAAATCAAATTGTCCCGAGACCATCAACCAATTTAGATCGATAAGCCTTTGTAACACTGTCTGCAAAATTTTCACCCAAAATCATTGTCTCCGGGTTAAGACCTTATCTTAGTAACATCATTAACCCCCTCCAAAGCAGTTTCTTACCCAATAGACATGCCTCCGACAATTTTATCATTGTCTAGGAAACTCTAAACTACTTCCATAAGAGGTCTCCCAACCACTCAGGGTCTTATGACCATTAAACTTGACCTCGAAAAAACTTTCGATAAGATTGAATGGCATTTCATACGAAACATGCTATACTCCATAAATCCGCCAATCAAAATAACATCATTATATCCTATGTCTCTTCCTTTAAAATGGCTATTCTAATAAATGGGCAGCCAACAGATTTCTTTCAACCTTCTAGAGGTGTTCGACAAGGACACCCACTTTCTCCTTATTTATTCATACTTGGAATGAAATTTCTATCCCTTCTTATTCAAAACCAAGTAAACTTGCAGAAATGGACACCAATTCCTGTAACTTCAACCGAGCTCTTCATCTTCCACACTTTGTTTGCTAATGATGTGCTTCTATTTGCAGAAGCCTCTCTCCTTAATGCTCAATCTATTAACAATGTTCTAGAAGACTTTTCCAATCATAGTGGGTTACACGTCAATTATCAGAAGTCAAAAATTTACTTCTCCAACAATTGCTCTCCTCAAATTCGTGATCACATTTCATCTCTTATTCCTAACAAACAAATTTGGGTACTTACCTTGGTTTTCTATCTTATCAAAATCTCCGAAACACAAAGAATTCATTCCAATTCTGGATAGGATGTCTAATAAGCTTAGTTCTTGGAAATAAAAAACTGTCACTCTTGTTGGCCGTTAACCGTTGCAAAATCGGTTTTATCCTCCATCCCTACTCATCTAATGCAATGTTTTATTCTTCCTTATAAAACTACTAATGCCATAAATAGATCTATCTGTGATTTTATATGGGGTCCACTGACAAAAAAGGAAAATACATCTTCTTAATTGGAACGCAATCGTTCAACCTAAAAAAATTATGGTTTACAAATCAAAGATGCTAAGCTCCAAAATCAAGCTATTCTTACTAGTCTTACTTGGAGATTACTTAATCTTACCCACAACTCCCCATGGAGCTGCCTCTTATACACTAAATATGCTAGAAACATCCAAATTCACCCATTTAATAAACCAAGCAACAAAGCTTCGACTCATGTAGTTGGAGAAGTATTCTCCTCAATTGGGCTATATGTTCAAAATATTCAAAATGGGCAGTAGGCAATGGCCAGTCTATTAATTTTTGGCTAGATTATTGGATCCCTAATATTCCCTCTAATCTTAAATCTACACTTGTTAGTCCTCTATGCATTTCCGATACTAATCTTCCACTATCTAGCTATATCCATCATGGAAAATGGAACCTAATTGACATTCCTTACCCTTTACCTAATGATTTGCTTAAACAAATTGAAGATACTCCAATCCCACTAACGGTAAGTTCTTCATCTATACCCGATACCTTTTATTGAACAAAATTTTCCAATTCTAAATTCTCAACAGTCTATTGTTATAATGCACTAATTTGAGAGTCAGTAACCTTGACTAATACTAACCTTAATTGGCTTTGGAAAATTAAGACTCCTAATAAACTTATTAAATTCTTATGGCTTTGTTGGCATAATAAAATTAAAACCAATGCTCTACTTCATAATAGAGGACTGCCTGTTGCTGAATATTGTCCTACTTGTATCCATAACCCGGAAATAATAGAACAAATTCTTTGCTTCAGTCGGCCTGCTTTAACGGTCTGGCACACTCTTTCTCCTTCTATCTCTCCCACAATTAAGGAACACCTTTTCAGAAGTTCCCCTTTTAGACTTGGCTCCAAAAAAACTTGTCCAACCACTCCATTATTTTCTTGAACATTCTCTGGAGTACCCTGTTTGCCTATAGTTGTTGGCTATTATAGAAGAATAGGAATAAACGGATCTTTCTGTGTGAAAACCCAATCCCTCCTTCACTCCAAAGTATCCTTTGCATTGCAACTGAATTCATCAACCTCACTAAAAAATTTTCGCCAGATTTAACTAACCAATTTCTCTATACATCAAATGGCACCCTCCCATTCTACCTTTTATCAAACTCAATGTTGATGATTCCTTCTCACCTATTTCACAACGAGGAGGAGCAGGTGGAGTGTTTTGT
>JAHSUH010000270.1:0-25793 GCA_025388415.1 Cynanchum wilfordii | reverse complement strand
TGAATAGATTGAACATGGAACATTTGAGGAACATCTTCCGTGACATGATTGAGGAACGGAACATCAAAAGTTCTTTTATGCAGATAAGAACTGCCAAAAATCTTCATATTTTTTCTCCTCGTGAAAAGTTGAACATCATATCGAGGAATATGAGAAATCAATGGTTGTCTTGCCTGAAGATATACTCTAGCGAGAGTATATTGTTCTTCTTCATGTCCTTTGAGGAGTGAATAACTAAATTCCAGGAGGTTGCTTGAATAGGGATTTTATATTCATGTGTGGTAATCGAGAATAGTGTGTCGAGCGAAGATCGGGAAAAGTCAAGGACTGTGGGACTGTCTCAAATTCAAGATTTATGTATCCATTACGGGTAACATCTGTCTTGAGTATTTGTTGGAGGATGTAGGCAAGTCTCCATGAGACGGGTTCGACGTATTCGATTACTTGCCTAGGAGTAGTAATCATAGCTCTTCTTATCATTCCGGTGGTAAACAAGTTTTTGAATGATAGGAAAGAATCAATATCCTTCCAAGTCCGTAGATCTATTGATGCTTGGACAAAGTGAAAACCTTTGTCGCACTTACAATACTGTTGAGGATGTTTATTCTCTTTAAAAGCAAGCACACAGAGTGCTAATCCTCCAGTAGGATCTTCTTTGGTTTCTGCCATTGCTCGTAAACGTTCTTTGAGTTGCAAGAATATTCTTTTAGTATCACGAAGAACAATTTCTCTGATTTTTTCTTTAACTTCGTCAAGTTGTTCCGGAAATACTTCTAAAAATTCTTGTTTTTGAGCCCACTCTTTTTCCCATTCAGTTTTAAGCAAATTGAGTTCAGATGTTTTCTTAGTTAATTCTTCTTCCATGTTCTTGAATTTTACTTCCAATTCTGCAATCCGTTTCGCTTTATTACCATTCTCAATGATCAGTAAACGTTCCTTTTCACGCCATTTTGGGGACAAGATAGGTTCAATAGAATCATTAAGGTCGGGAAAAGATTTCAGGAAGAGAGGATTTGACTATTAAGATTAGTCAAGTGTCCAGACTAATGCATGAATAATAGCAAGAAACTGGTTTGATTTAGGTTGATTGAACAGATTATCAATCAAACATTGTTGTTCAGGAAGAAGAGGGAATTGAGATCGGAAAGCATGTTTCGGAGGGAAAGTAGGAAAGCTATAAGGACCGAACTTAAATTGATTGGGAGTGTTGTTTGTTGCCATCTGCGATAATAAAATATGGTTAAGTAATAAGAAATATATATTTTATTTTATAAACCTATTCCCAAATGTCACAGACTCCAATAATAAAATGGTATCTGGATTAAGAGTGAATCTTAAACTATATT
Organism: Cynanchum wilfordii; assembly: GCA_025388415.1. Lineage (NCBI taxonomy): Eukaryota > Viridiplantae > Streptophyta > Magnoliopsida > Gentianales > Apocynaceae > Cynanchum > Cynanchum wilfordii. The sequence continues at coordinate 24,447 of JAHSUH010000270.1, read as the reverse complement.
TGGGAGACCTAAACAATAATATCAAAAACAATGATAATAATCCTATAAATGGACTCCAGTAATAAAACGGTATCCATAACAGCTTTGAATGCTGTTTAAATAACTAAGGAGGTTCTTCCGGTACTTGTTGATCAATAAGTAAAAATCGAGATAATCTATCAGCTAAATAATTATCAGTACCTTTAATATGTTCGAATTTTATATGATAATTTGAATTGATAATACTATCCTTAAAAACAAGCCATCTTCTTTGGCTAATCCTTTTACTATTCTTATTCTCGAAGAATTTTACAATAGCTTCACAATCAGTTCTAACTAAAATTTCAGGTTTATTTATCAAAAATAATCTAAAACTATCAAGAGCATATTTAACCGCTAGTATTTCTTGATCTATACTACTTGAGATTTTTTTCTTTATATTGTCCACTAGAATACCTACAAAGTTCTTCACTAGATTTGGGACTATACTTATTAGGTTTTCTTTTGAGAATACCACCCCAACCTTGTTCACATCCATCAGTTTCTACTATCATGTAATCACTATCTAAGGGTAATTTAAGGTCGGGTAATTTTTTAACAGCTCTTTTGACTAAATCAATTTGTCTGTAATCTTCTAAATTAAATTGCTTCATTCCTGTAATTCCTATTTTACCATATAATGGTCCAACCATTTTTCCTAAATTATGTATGAAAGGCCTTGCATAATTTACTAATCCTAGGAAGGCTTGTAATTCCTTAATAGTTTTAATAGGAGGAAACTCTAATACTTTTTTAGCAATATGGGGTTGCAACTTTATTCTGCCATTTCCTAATTCAATACCTAAAAATTCGATATTATATTTGAAGAATTGTGCTTTTTTACTACTAATAACTATACCATGTTTATCAAACTCAGCTAAAACCTTTTTTAAATGTTCAGTATGGTCTACCTTATTTTGACTGAAAACAAGGATATCATCTATATAAACTGCTACAAAATGTCTATATTTTCCAAAAATATCATCCATTTTTCTTTGAAATATACTAGGTGCATTTTTTAAACCAAACGGCATAACTAACCATTCAAAATGTCCTAGAGGACAGGTAAAGGCTGTCCATTCTATACTATCGGGATGCATTTTAATTTGCCAAAAACCAGATTTGCAATCAAATTTACTGAATATAAAATTATTTTGTATTCTATTTATCAATTTTACTTTATCGGGAATATCATAAGCATCATCTATAGTATTGTCATTTAAACGTCTATAGTCTATAACCATTCTACTTTTACCTCTAACTATTTCACTATGTTTGTTAACAATAAAAGCAGGAGATCTATGAGGACTAGTACTTCTCCTAATTACTTGTAATTTTTGTAAATCATTTATATGCATTTCAAATTCTTTAAGATTTTCATTAGTAGCCTCTATTTTCTTAGAAATAATTCTAAACTGAGGATCTTTTAATTCTAATTTACAATAAAGAGAATTTCTTATCCAATGACTCCGAGGATTTTCTCCAAAAATATTATCTTTTTCTAATTTACTAATAATATTATCTATATCATAATGTCCTGTACTAAGGAAATTAAATAAACAAGAATAGTTAAGATAAGGTGTTATACCTATAGTATCTATAATGTCCGTATCTATAAAATCATCATTTTGATCTAAATCTATGAGTTAGATTTAGGTTTACAATCACCTGGAGTTTTACATTGACAATCTACTTCATCATTTGGTAACTGATATTCTATATGTTCATTTGTATAAGGTATAGGTGGTGTTTCTAATAGACTAAAATTATTCTTATTTAAAATTAAGCCATGATAATGATTTAATATAAAATTTAATCCTATTATAAATTTAGTATGGCTGAGAGAAAAATCTCGAAGGCATATTCTACCAGGGTTTATAGAAGGGTTTGTATATCCTTTTTCAGTATAATATGCTATCTTATATTTATGTAATTGTCTATCATACTTATGAAGTTGTCCATCCATTTGTTCTGCATGGAATTGCTGATCTAAAGGGATAATACCCTGATATTTTAAAGGAACTAGCTTATTATCTAGGATAGTATTACTACAACCTGAGTCTAACATTCCAATTACTTCTAAAGTCCAATTATCTATATAGATTTTACATTTTATTTTAATAGAATATATCCTAGGATGTTTAGTGGATAAATAATTAAAAATAATTTCCTTATTATTATGAGATGTAATCTCTAATTTTTCTAAACCTATTCTATTTTTCTTAAACTTTCTTTGTATTTTTATGGCTGCCAAATTATACTTAAGTGTCTCTAATTTTATATATCTTTGAATTATGTAAGCATTTTCATAATCTTCTATTTCTAAATATCGATTTAATTGAATGCCATAAATATCTAACCTATCCATTTCTTTATTTTTAATTCAATACTAGATAATCTTTCTTGTAGTTCTTGAAGTATATTTTCTATATGTAATATCCTAAGTTCTATAGTATCATGTTTTGGCTTATCACTAAGTTGTTGTTTAGGTATAGGAATTAATGGAATATTTAAGTTTTTTAAGCAAAAAACACAAGCTTCCTTATGACATAAATCACATTTATACCTAAGATGTAAAACAGGATACTTAAAGCAATATATACAAGGTTTATCATTACTACCTCTATTTCCTATCCAATTATGAGAACAATCTGTAGACATAATTAATTTTCTTTTGGAAAGCACAAATTATCAAGCCATGAATCCAAAGGCTGAGATATATTATATTGTTCAGATGTAGATGGTGTTAATATATCATGAGATGGAATACCTTCTATAGAGGAAAGTTTGTTCCTATTTTGTTTGTTAACATCTAAATTAAGATTTATAATCGGATCACAATCTACAAAAGGATCAAGATTTAAAGGTTGAGGTTCTTGACTAGATTCTATTTGTTTACTAGTAATAGGTTCGGCTAAAGGCCATATATCTATAAACAAATTATTGGTATCAGAGCGGTTACTATTCCTGAAATTATTGTAGTTTATCATCCTTATCTTTCCCAGTCTTTATATTATATCAACATGCAGAATAATTATAAAATTGTTGTAGGTATTACTTTTTTAGATCATACTGATTTAGATGTTATGATGGATTTTAAATACAAGATAGGTTGTGAATTACAGCGATATGTTAATGATAGGATTATGGCAAAAAATCAAAATGAAGATTTATTACAAATGTTATATATTTGGGCTGACAAGAAAATTTCAGAATTAATAAAAAATTCTAAAATACCACCATTAAAATTAGTTGACCCTAAAGGAAAAAGAAAATTGGAATTCCGCGTCATTAATGAGCTTTAAACGAATTAATTATTTAGATTTAGACTTAAACACTAGTAGTCGATATATACGTAATATTAATAAAAATTATAGACTATGTTGTTATTTCCAATCAGATAACCAACAAATATCTCATGATTTTCATTGTGACCAACCTGTCTTAAATACTTTAGTTGATTTATTAGTCAGTTTAGGATGCAAATTAGAAGACACTAATAACCAAAATGATCAATTACTTATTAATATTAAGAATAAATTAATAAAAATAGAACATAGTATAATCGATAAACTAGGTAATATAGAATACATAAGATCACAAAATAATGATATATTTGCAAACATAAAAGAACTTATAGAACAAGACAAGTTAAAATCTAGTTCAGTAGTTATTAAGCAAAAGTTAATAGAACCATTAATTATTCGTATAGAAACATTACAAGAAACATTAGAAGAAATTAAACGGATAATACTAGCATGAATTCAAAAGGATATCAAGAAGCTTTAGAATTAACTAAACAATATTTTAATGATCCTATAGGATATACAACTCATGTTCCTGCTAATGTTACAGATAAATACTCCATAAGACAAAATAATACTATATTAGGTTTTTTAGAAATAATATATAGTAAGATTGTAAATATAGAAAATATAGTAACTAAATATGTACCTCCTACACAAGAAGGCCCTTCTCAAAAGACAGAACTTGATCGTATAAGCGAACAGTTATCAAGGTTAGATATAAATGGAAATATAATAAAAAAGGAACGTCAGTTTAAAAATAAGAATCCTGTATTTGGAATTTCAAAATGAATCTAGCAAGACACTCTTTTTCTGGATCCAGTAGGACATTAGCACCCGACAGGACAAAATAATCGATTAGTATAAATAATGGTACCTTTTTAGGAAGATTATTAAGTCGCGGAAGTACTTCTAGTAGTAATAACCCAGAACCTATACGAGCATTAGAACAAGTTATAGACCTAGAATCCAATTTAGACCAATATAGATATGACCAAATTAAATTATTAAATCCTCGTGTCTTATACAGAACAGGACCTTTAAATATATCAACTAGTTTATTACAAATAAGTAGAGAAGAACAAGTACAAGTAACAACAAATGCTGTTAATTTAGATATTATTAGTAAAGAATCTATACAAAAGATTAAAAAATCAGGCAAGAGACTAGCTCATCTTGGTTTAATTATGGTAGCAATTAAAGGATTGACTAGAAAATATGTAGGAGCAAAAGTCTTAGTAGTACTCTTAGATAAAAGTTGGCAAAAAGATGCTCAAAAAGCTACTTTAGCAACAATGGAATTAGATATGAGTAAAAATGAAGCTTTATTCTATTGTAGTCCTGATTTATTACTCTCTGATAATGATTTGGATAAAATAGTAATAGGCTTACAAGCCAAAGGATATGAAGGATTTATTAGAAATGATGGAAATCCGTTAGTAAATATAGGAGTCTTAGGAAAACTCACAAATAGTAGTTGTATTCAGAGTAGATTAAATATTGATGGTATAATAAAACCTATAATATCAAAAGGTATAAAACTTCTAGAACCTATGAAAATAACTTCTAATAGTTTCGAAGGAACTGAATGGAATTTAGGAAAAAATCTGGTAGATAAAGACATTATTAGTACACCTGAATCACATGAAATGTTTAAAAATCGTGATGGATCTTATTCTTTAAGGTTTAGTAATTATACAGACCAAATTCAAAATAATTCAGAAATAGAAGAAATTGAAGAACAATGAATAGATTTCCTGAAGGAAAAATTATAGTAGGATCCGGAATAGATTTAACTTCGATGAAGTTTTATTATTAGAAATCGAAATGATAAATTTAGGACAATTACTAGAAACCGATTATCTTAATAAAACATTTAATGGATATAGTGTAACCTATGAACATCATAATAAAGATTATATGGAATCAACAAGTTCACCGCCTAATCGGAACCCTAGTACATCTAGCAATGCACCTCCACAATCTTATTCAGCACAACGAAATTATGCTATTGGACAACCACCTAGAAATACTTACTCAGCATATAATGATAGAAACGAAGGTAGGATATTCCAAAGTAGAGGTCGAAGACTTCCCCTAGAAACTTTAGATAGTAATCTTTTAATAGATAATGGTAAAATATTAAATTTAACTGCACATGATCCTCAAATATGGCCAACATTGTTAGAAACATGGTCCCAAATAGTTTGTAGAGAATATACGAAAGATGATTTTACCTTTGATGCTGTAGGAATGTATAACTACTTAGAAAAATTTTTAGGAGAAACAGCTAGAGCTTTATGGGAAAGCTATAAAGCAAATTACCCTTTAGAATTTGCTAGAGATATAGAATTAGGAGATAATCCTTATAATTTTACGAATAAAGTAACTCTTTTAGTTCTTGGTGAACAACCTAATACTGGTTATGATAAAAAACAAGAGATAGCATTAAAACAACTAGAAATGTTACAACTTCGAAAATGGGAATTTTGTAAGCCTTTCTTTTTAGATTTTATGCACCATAGTACAGTAGCTGGATGTTATCATAATCAAACAATAGGAGAAAAATTATTTTTAAAATTACCCGATCCATTAGGAACAAAAATTTTTAGACAATATTTAGAAGAAAAACAGAAGGTTATTGCTGAAGGTAAGTATATTCCTGTTTTAGATAATATTGGCACTAAAATAAAATTTGTTATAGATAAATTAGTAGAACAATGTACTGATATAACAATTAGTAAACAATTAAAAGGAGAGTATAGTTTTTGTAAAAATATTTACACTCCACAGGTATATGATAAACCTAGTAAGCAGTCTAAACCCCGTAATTATATAAAATATAAGAATAAAAAGAAATATTATTTAAGGAAAAGTAATGCAAGAAAACCTTATCTTAGTAAAGACAAACATGTTAGGAGATTTGATAGAAAACGAAATTATAAAAATAGACTTAGTTGTTTTACTTGTGGAAGTCCCGATCATTTAGCTAGAGAATGTGATAGAAAATATAATAATCGAAATAAAGAGGCAGTATTAATTGAATGTGTAAATGAAGATTTACTTCATATTGATGAAACATTATCCGATACGGAAAGTATTTTCAGTATTATAAGTATAGATGATATGAGTTATTCTCAAGATATTGAAGAAGAAAATTTAGGTTTCGCACAAGAATTGATAGGAACCGATAATTTATATAAAAATAAAATAGATCAGTTAGAAGAATTTATGTTAACTAATTTAGATGATATGACAGAAACCTGTGAAACTTATTGCTCATAATGCCCGGTAGACAAAATATAATTAGTGAAAGTACTAGTGAAGATTTTTTAGTACCAGAAGTCTTGCCAACACCTGAAAATGTAGCACCTTCTAATTTAGAACCTGATATACAACTAGAAAGTAACAGGAACCATGAACCAGATAATGATCAAGACCGTAGTGAACAAATGGCAAACTTTATAGAAAGCCTATTAATATGGACATGTAATGCTCAATGTGAATGTTGTCGTATGTTTAAAGAATATTTAGACCATCTCAAAATAGATATAAACCAACATGAAATTAAATTAGACGAAATGCGAGCTTTAAGTAATAATAGTCTTACACATAGACATAACATCTTAAATATGAGAATACTTATTTTAAGAAAAAGATTAGTATTAAAAGCCCATTATAAAGATATCCATGAACATTTTAAGGTATTACATTTAGAATGACTACAAATAGAGAATGTAAAAATCGGGAACCTGATGGTTATCATCTTAGTTTAGCAATAGAAGCTATTTCTAAAAGTATTAAAAGTTCCTTTGAACCTAGTAGTAATAGAAGTTATATGTTATATAGCTTAACACAGATAAAGGCTAATTTATTAAAACGACATACTAGGTTAATCCAATCTGCAAAAAGCTTTGAAAGATTAGATTTACATAAAAAACAGTTTAGATTGAAATATAATTTAGATAGATTTAAAAGAATTTTAGGAAGTGATATAAGTACAATTCCAGAACTTCATACTAAACCTAATATATGGCCTTTAGACAAAATAGATATATGGCCTTTAGCCGAACCTATTACTAGTAAACAAATAGAATCTAGTCAAGAACCTCAACCTTTAAATCTTGATCCTTTTGTAGATTGTGATCCGATTATAAATCTTAATTTAGATGTTAACAAACAAAATAGGAACAAACTTTCCTCTATAGAAGGTATTCCATCTCATGATATATTAACACCATCTACATCTGAACAATATAATATATCTCAGCCTTTGGATTCATGGCTTGATAATTTGTGCTTTCCAAAAGAAAATTAATTATGTCTACAGATTGTTCTCATAATTGGATAGGAAATAGAGGTAGTAATGATAAACCTTGTATATATTGCTTTAAGTATCCTGTTTTACATCTTAGGTATAAATGTGATTTATGTCATAAGGAAGCTTGTGTTTTTTGCTTAAAAAACTTAAATATTCCATTAATTCCTATACCCAAACAACAACTTAGTGATAAGCCAAAACATGATACTATAGAACTTAGGATATTACATATAGAAAATATACTTCAAGAACTACAAGAAAGATTATCTAGTATTGAATTAAAAATAAAGAAATGGATAGGTTAGATATTTATGGCATTCAATTAAATCGATATTTAGAAATAGAAGATTATGAAAATGCTTACATAATTCAAAGATATATAAAATTAGAGACACTTAAGTATAATTTGGCAGCCATAAAAATACAAAGAAAGTTTAAGAAAAATAGAATAGGTTTAGAAAAATTAGAGATTACATCTCATAATAATAAGGAAATTATTTTTAATTATTTATCCACTAAACATCCTAGGATATATTCTATTAAAATAAAATGTAAAATCTATATAGATAATTGGACTTTAGAAGTAATTGGAATGTTAGACTCAGGTTGTAGTAATACTATCCTAGATAATAAGCTAGTTCCTTTAAAATATCAGGGTATTATCCCTTTAGATCAGCAATTCCATGCAGAACAAATGGATGGACAACTTCATAAGTATGATAGACAATTACATAAATATAAGATAGCATATTATACTGAAAAAGGATATACAAACCCTTCTATAAACCCCGGTAGAATATGCCTTCGAGATTTTTCTCTCGGCCATACTAAATTTATAATAGGATTAAATTTTATATTAAATCATTATCATGGCTTAATTTTAAATAAGAATAATTTTAGTCTATTAGAAACACCACCTATACCTTATACAAATGAACATATAGAATATCGGTTACCAAATGATGAAGTAGATTGTCAATGTAAAACTCCAGGTGATTGTAAACCTAAATCGAACTCATAGATTTAGATCAAAATGATGATTTTATAGATACGGACATTATAGATACTATAGGTATAACACCTTATCTTAACTATTCTTGTTTATTTAATTTCCTTAGTACAGGACATTATGATATAGATAATATTATTAGTAAATTAGAAAAAGATAATATTTTTGGAGAAAATCCTCGAGTCATTGGATAAGAAATTCTCTTTATTGTAAATTAGAATTAAAAGATCCTCGATTTAGAATTATTTCTAAGAAAATAGAGGCTACTAATGAAAATCTTAAAGAATTTGAAATGCATATAAATGATTTACAAAAATTACAAGTAATTAGGAGAAGTACTAGTCCTCATAGATCTCCTGCTTTTATTGTTAACAAACATAGTGAAATAGTTAGAGGTAAAAGTAGAATGGTTATAGACTATAGACGTTTAAATGACAATACTATAGATGATGCTTATGATATTCCCGATAAAGTAGAATTGATAAATAGAATACAAAATAATTTTATATTCAGTAAATTTGATTGCAAATCTGGTTTTTGGCAAATTAAAATGCATCCCGATAGTATAGAATGGACAGCCTTTTACCCGTCCTCTAGGACATTTTGAATGGTTAGTTATGCCGTTTGGTTTAAAAAATGCACCTAGTATATTTCAAAGAAAAATGGATGATATTTTTGGAAAATATAGACATTTTGTAGCAGTTTATATAGATGATATCCTTGTTTTCAGTCAAAATAAGGTAGACCATACTGAACATTTAAAAAGGTTTTAGCTGAGTTTGATAAACATGGTATAGTTATTAGTAGTAAAAAAGCACAATTCTTCAAATATAATATCGAATTTTTAGGTATTGAATTAGGAAATGGCAGAATAAAGTTGCAACCCCATATTGCTAAAAAAGAATTAGAGTTTCCTCCTATTAAAACTATTAAGGAATTACAAGCCTTCCTAGGATTAGTAAATTATGCAAGGCCTTTCATACATAATTTAGGAAAAATGGTTGGACCATTATATGGTAAAATAGGAACTACAGGAATGAAACAATTTAATTTAGAAGATTACGACAAAAATTGATTTAGTCAAAAGAGCTGTTAAAAAATTACCCGACCTTAAATTACCCTTAGATAGTGATTACATGATAGTAGAAACTGATGGATGTGAACAAGGTTGGGGTGGTATTCTCAAAAGAAAACCTAATAAGTATAGTCCCAAATCTAGTGAAGAACTTTGTAGGTATTCTAGTGGACAATATAAAGAAAAAAATCTCAGTAGTATAGATCAAGAAATACTAGCAGTTAAATATGCTCTTGATAGTTTTAGATTATTTTTGATAAATAAACCTGAAATTTTAGTTAGAACTGATTGTGAAGCTATTGTAAAATTCTTCGAGAATAAGAATAGTAAAAGGATTAGCCAAAGAAGATGGCTTGTTTTTAAGGATAGTATTATCAATTCAAATTATCATATAAAATTCGAACATATTAAAGGTACTGATAATTATTTAGCTGATAGATTATCTCGATTTTTACTTATTGATCAACAAGTACCAGAAGAACCTCCTTAGTTATTTAAACAAAGATTCAAAGCTTTATGGATACCGTTTTATTACTGGAGTCCATTTATAGGATTATTATCATTGTTTTTGATATTATTGTTTAGGTCTCCCAAATATAGTTTAAGATTCACTCTTAATCCGGATACCATTTTATTATTGGAGTCCGTGACATTTGGGAATAGGTTTATAAAATAAAATATATATTTCTTATTACTTAACCATATTTTATTATCGCGAGATGGCAACAAACAACACTCCCAGTCAATTTAAGTTCGGTCCTTATAGCTTTCCTACTTTCCCTCCGAAACATGCTTTCCGATCTCTATTCCCTCTTCTTCCTGAACAACAATGTTTGATTGATAATCTGTTCAATCAACCTAAATCAAACCAGTTTCTTGCTATTATTCATGCATTAGTCGGACACTTGACTAATCTTAATAGTCAAATCCTCTGTTCCCAGAAATCTTTTCCTGACCTTAATGATTCTATTGAACCTATCTTGTCCCCAAAATGGCGTGAAAAGGAACGTTTACTGATCATTGAGAATGGTAATAAAGCGAAACGGATTGCGGAATTGGAAGTAAAATTCAAGAACATGGAAGAAGAATTAACTAAGAAAACATCCGAACTCAATTTGCTTAAAACTGAATGGGAAAAAGAGTGGGCTCAAAAACAAGAATTTTTAGAAGTATTTCCGGAACAACTTGATGAAGTTAAAGAAAAAATCGGAGAAATTGTTCTTCGTGATACTAAACAGAATATTCTTGCAACTCGACGAACGTTTACGAGCAATGGCGAAAAACCAAAGAAGATCCTCCTTGGAGGATTAGCACTCTGTGTGCTTGCTTTTAAAGAGAATAAACATCCTCAACAAGATTGTAAGTGCGACAAAGGTTTTCACTTTGTCCAAGCATCAATAGATCTACGGACTTGGAAGGATATTGATTCTTTCCTATCATTCAAAAACTTGTTTACCACCGAATGATAAGAAGAGCTATGATTACTACTCCTAGGCAAGTAATCGAATACGTCGAACCCGTCTCATGGAGACTTGCCTACATCCTCCAACAAATACTCAAGACAGATGTTACCCGTAATGGATACATAAATCTTGAATTTGAGACAGTCCCACAGTCCTTGACTTTTCCCGATCTTGCGCGACACACTATTCTGATTACCACACATGAATATAAAATCCCTATTCAAGCAACCTCCTGGAATTTAGTTATTCACTCCTCAAAGGACATGAAGAAGAACAATATACTCTCGCTAGAGTATATCTTCAGCAAAGACAACCATTGATTTCTCATATTCCTCGATATGATGTTCAACTTTTCGTGAGGAGAAAAATATGAAGATTTTTGGGCGGTTCTTATCCGCATAAAAGAACTTTTGATGTTCCGTTCCTCAATCATGTCACGGAAGATGTTCCTCAAATGTTCCATGTTCAATCTATTCACCAGTACCAGGTTGCCCGAAATTATGGAGATTATCTTGACACACAAGAACTCGAAATTCCACTGGACATGGTCCCGCAGGACTTGATCCGGCACAATTCGATGAACGACAAGAGGAAAATAACATGATAATGGAAGTTTGACCTTAGTGCTCTGCGCACTACTTAGTGGTGGGTCACACCACTCCACTCGGTTCAATATGGCCGACATCTTTACCGAGTGCCCTTTACGGCTTTGCGTGTAATCTTTTCTTACTTTCTGAGTGATCTTATCTTGTAATGACAGCTTCACTGCTGTTAGTGCTTGCTTTTTATTTATTTTTCTTTCTTCCTTTGCCTATATATATGGCTTTCCTTTGTAATTCAAGAGACACCACACCTCTCCTTCACACACCACAAGTTACGAATATAAAGAGAAGGCAGAACAACTAGAGTGAAAAAAAAGCTTGAAGAATATCAAGTTTGCTTTTGTACAAATATTTCTGCAAATATAAAGATTGTAAGTTTGTATTAATCTTCTTTTAGCATTTTAATTGCTTTATACTTATTAGAATGATAGCTTAAAACCCCTCTGGGAAAGAGGGGTATGATAACTCAATAAATTCAGGAATCGGATACTGTTATCTTCTTATATCCCTTCTGTGTTCTTCATATACTTGGATTTTTATCTTATTTCTTTTCTATTGTTCTCTTCTTTTATATGTATTGTCCTTTGTTCAAAAGACTCTGGTTAAGCTTAAGAGATATCTGTGAATATCTTGGATGCTTATTAGCCGAAAGGTTAAGGTGAGATATAAGGATGTCTGTTTGTTTGTCTTTATAATATCTTGTGATTAATAGACTCTGGTTAGGCTCAAGGAATTATGAGTGGCTGGTTAGGGAAGAAGCCCGTGTTTGGCCTTTAATTTATTCCGGATGCCTATTAGCCGAAAGGTTAAGGTGAAATCATGAGAGATTTGTAAAAAAAAAAAAAAAAAAAAAAAAAAAAAAAAAAAAGGAGTATATCGTTTGGAAGGAAAGGAAAGAATAAGAGATTCATTCTCTATATCTTAACTTCTGAAATTCGTTGAAACTTCGGTTGCGAATTTCACCTCGTCAAAACACGTACTCATAAAATCCGAGTTATCCGATTATCTTTGGGCACGGGTATACATGGCACGGGCGGCATGTAGTGTGTTTATGTAAAAACCCCTGAAATTATTAGTTTTTAGTTCTATAAACACACTACATGCCGCCCGTATGTATACCCGTGCCCAAAGATAACTGGATAACTGGATTTTATGAGTACGTGTTTTGACGAGGTGAAATTCGCAACCGGTTCAACGAATTTCAGAAGTTAAGATATAGAGAATGAATCTCTTATTCTTTCCTTTCCTCCAAACGATATACTTTTTCTTTTTTTTTTTCAAATCTCTCATGATTTCACCTTAACCTTTCGGCTAATAGGCATCCGGAATAAATTAAAGGCCAAACACGGGCTTCTTCCCTAACCAGCCACTCATAATTCCTTGAGCCTAACCGGAGTCTATTAATCACAAGATATTATAAAGACAAACAAACAGACATCCTTATATCTCACCTTAACCTTTCGGCTAATAAGCATCCAAGATATTCACGGATATCTCTTAAGCTTAACCAGCAGTCTTTTGAACAAAGGACAATACATATAAAAGAAGAGAACAATAGAAAAGAAATAAGATAAAAATCCAGTATATGAAGAACACAGAAGGGATATAAGAAGATAACGGTATCCGATTCCTGAATTTATTGAGTTATCATACCCCTCTTTCCCAGAGGGGTTTTAAGCTATCATTCTAATAAGTATAAAGCAATTAAAATGCTAAAAGAAGATTAATACAAACTTACAATCTTTATATTTGCGGAAATATTTGTACAAAAGCAAACTTGATATTCTTCAAGCTTTTTTCACTCTAGTTGTTCTGCCTTCTCTTTATATTCGTAACTTGTGGTGTGTGAAGGAGAGGTGTGGTGTCTCTTGAATTACAAAGGAAAGCCATATATATAGGCAAAGGAAGAAAGAAAAATAAATAAAAAGCAAGCACTAACAGCAGTGAAGCTGTCATTACAAGATAAGATCACTCAGAAAGTAAGAAAAGATTACACGCAAAGCTGTAAAGGGCACTCGGTAAAGATGTCGGCCATATTGAACTGAGTGGAGTGGTGTGACCCACCACTAAGTAGTGCGCAGAGCACTAAGGTCAAACTTCCATTATCATGTTATTTTCCTCTTGTCGTTCATCGAATTGTGCCAGATCAAGTCCTCGGGACCATGTCCAGTGGAATTTCGAGTTCTTGTGTGTCAAGATAATCTCCATAATTTCGGGCAACCTGGTACTGGTGAATAGATTGAACATGGAACATTTGAGGAACATCTTCCGTGACATGATTGAGGAACGGAACATCAAAAGTTCTTTTATGCAGATAAGAACTGCCAAAAATCTTCATATTTTTCTCCTCAGCGAAAAGTTGAACATCATATCGAGGAATATGAGAAATCAATGGTTGTGCTGCCTGAAGATATACTCTAGCGAGAGTATATTGTTCTTCTTCATGTCCTTTGAGGAGTGAATAACTAAATTCCAGAGGTTGCTGAATAGGGATTTTATATTCATGTGTGGTAATCAGAATAGTGTGTCGAGCAGCATCGGGAAAAGTCAAGGACTGTGGGACTGTCTCAAATTCAAGATTTATGTATCCATTACGGGTAACATCTGTCTTGAGTATTTGTTGGAGGATGTAGGCAAGTCTCCATGAGACGGGTTCGACGTATTCGATTACTTGCCTAGGAGTAGTAATCATAGCTCTTCTTATCATTCCGGTGGTAAACAAGTTTTTGAATGATAGGAAAGAATCAATATCCTTCCAAGTCCGTAGATCTATTGATGCTTGGACAAAGTGAAAACCTTTGTCGCACTTACAATACTGTTGAGGATGTTTATTCTCTTTAAAAGCAAGCACACAGAGTGCTAATCCTCCAGTAGGATCTTCTTTGGTTTCTGCCATTGCCTGTAAACGTTCTTTGAGTTGCAAGAATATTCTGTTTAGTATCACGAAGAACAATTTCTCGTTTTTTTCCTTTAACTTCGTCAAGTTGTTCTGGAAATACTTCTAAAAATTCTTGTTTTTGAGCCCACTCTTTTTCCCATTCAGTTTTAAGCAAATTGAGTTCAGATGTTTTCTTAGTTAATTCTTCTTCCATGTTCTTGAATTTTACTTCCAATTCTGCAATCCGTTTCGCTTTATTACCATTCTCAATGATCGGTAAACGTTCCTTTTCACGCCATTTTGGGGACAAGATAGGTTCAATAGAATCATTAAGGTCAGGAAAAGATTTCTAGAACAGAGGATTTGACTATTAAGATTAGTCAAGTGTCCGACTAATGCATGAATAATAGCAAGAAACTGGTTTGATTTAGGTTGATTGAACAGATTATCAATCAAACATTGTTGTTCGGGAAGAAGAGGGAATTGAGATCGGAAAGCATGTTTCGGAGGGAAAGTAGGAAAGCTATAAGGACCGAACTTAAATTGACTGGGAGTGTTGTTTGTTGCCATCTGCGATAATAAAATATGGTTAAGTAATAAGAAATATATATTTTATTTTATAAACCTATTCCCAAATGTCACAGACTCCAATAATAAAATGGTATCCGGATTAAGAGTGAATCTTAAACTATATTTGGGAGACCTAAACAATAATATCAAAAACAATGATAATAATCCTATAAATGGACTCCAGTAATAAAACGGTATCCATAACAGCTTTGAATGCTGTTTAAATAACTAAGGAGGTTCTTCCCGGTACTTGTTGATCAATAAGTAAAAATCGAGATAATCTATCGGCTAAATAATTATCAGTACCTTTAATATGTTCGAATTTTATATGATAATTTGAATTGATAATACTATCCTTAAAAACAAGCCATCTTCTTTGGCTAATCCTTTTACTATTCTTATTCTCGAAGAATTTTACAATAGCTTCACAATCAGTTCTAACTAAAATTTCAGGTTTATTTATCAAAAATAATCTAAAACTATCAAGAGCATATTTAACTGCTAGTATTTCTTGATCTATACTACTGAGATTTTTTTCTTTATATTGTCCACTAGAATACCTACAAAGTTCTTCACTAGATTTGGGACTATACTTATTAGGTTTTCTTTTGAGAATACCACCCCAACCTTGTTCACATCCATCGGTTTCTACTATCATGTAATCACTATCTAAGGGTAATTTAAGGTCGAGTAATTTTTTAACAGCTCTTTTGACTAAATCAATTTGTCTGTAATCTTCTAAATTAAATTGCTTCATTCCTGTAATTCCTATTTTACCATATAATGGTCCAACCATTTTTCCTAAATTATGTATGAAAGGCCTTGCATAATTTACTAATCCTAGGAAGGCTTGTAATTCCTTAATAGTTTTAATAGGAGGAAACTCTAATACTTTTTTAGCAATATGGGGTTGCAACTTTATTCTGCCATTTCCTAATTCAATACCTAAAAATTCGATATTATATTTGAAGAATTGTGCTTTTTTACTACTAATAACTATACCATGTTTATCAAACTCAGCTAAAACCTTTTTTAAATGTTCAGTATGGTCTACCTTATTTTGACTGAAAACAAGGATATCATCTATATAAACTGCTACAAAATGTCTATATTTTCCAAAAATATCATCCATTTTTCTTTGAAATATACTAGGTGCATTTTTTAAACCAAACGGCATAACTAACCATTCAAAATGTCCTAGAGGACAGGTAAAGGCTGTCCATTCTATACTATCAGGATGCATTTTAATTTGCCAAAAACCAGATTTGCAATCAAATTTACTGAATATAAAATTATTTTGTATTCTATTTATCAATTCTACTTTATCAGGAATATCATAAGCATCATCTATAGTATTGTCATTTAAACGTCTATAGTCTATAACCATTCTACTTTTACCTCTAACTATTTCACTATGTTTGTTAACAATAAAAGCAGGAGATCTATGAGGACTAGTACTTCTCCTAATTACTTGTAATTTTTGTAAATCATTTATATGCATTTCAAATTCTTTAAGATTTTCATTAGTAGCCTCTATTTTCTTAGAAATAATTCTAAACTGAGGATCTTTTAATTCTAATTTACAATAAAGAGAATTTCTTATCCAATGACTCTGAGGATTTTCTCCAAAAATATTATCTTTTTCTAATTTACTAATAATATTATCTATATCATAATGTCCTGTACTAAGGAAATTAAATAAACAAGAATAGTTAAGATAAGGTGTTATACCTATAGTATCTATAATGTCTGTATCTATAAAATCATCATTTTGATCTAAATCTATGAGTTCAGATTTAGGTTTACAATCACCTGGAGTTTTACATTGACAATCTACTTCATCATTTGGTAACTGATATTCTATATGTTCATTTGTATAAGGTATAGGTGGTGTTTCTAATAGACTAAAATTATTCTTATTTAAAATTAAGCCATGATAATGATTTAATATAAAATTTAATCCTATTATAAATTTAGTATGGCTGAGAGAAAAATCTCGAAGGCATATTCTACCAGGGTTTATAGAAGGGTTTGTATATCCTTTTTCAGTATAATATGCTATCTTATATTTATGTAATTGTCTATCATACTTATGAAGTTGTCCATCCATTTGTTCTGCATGGAATTGCTGATCTAAAGGGATAATACCCTGATATTTTAAAGGAACTAGCTTATTATCTAGGATAGTATTACTACAACCTGAGTCTAACATTCCAATTACTTCTAAAGTCCAATTATCTATATAGATTTTACATTTTATTTTAATAGAATATATCCTAGGATGTTTAGTGGATAAATAATTAAAAATAATTTCCTTATTATTATGAGATGTAATCTCTAATTTTTCTAAACCTATTCTATTTTTCTTAAACTTTCTTTGTATTTTTATGGCTGCCAAATTATACTTAAGTGTCTCTAATTTTATATATCTTTGAATTATGTAAGCATTTTCATAATCTTCTATTTCTAAATATCGATTTAATTGAATGCCATAAATATCTAACCTATCCATTTCTTTATTTTTAATTCAATACTAGATAATCTTTCTTGTAGTTCTTGAAGTATATTTTCTATATGTAATATCCTAAGTTCTATAGTATCATGTTTTGGCTTATCACTAAGTTGTTGTTTGGGTATAGGAATTAATGGAATATTTAAGTTTTTTAAGCAAAAAACACAAGCTTCCTTATGACATAAATCACATTTATACCTAAGATGTAAAACAGGGATACTTAAAGCAATATATACAAGGTTTATCATTACTACCTCTATTTCCTATCCAATTATGAGAACAATCTGTAGACATAATTAATTTTCTTTTGGAAAGCACAAATTATCAAGCCATGAATCCAAAGGCTGAGATATATTATATTGTTCAGATGTAGATGGTGTTAATATATCATGAGATGGAATACCTTCTATAGAGGAAAGTTTGTTCCTATTTTGTTTGTTAACATCTAAATTAAGATTTATAATCGGATCACAATCTACAAAAGGATCAAGATTTAAAGGTTGAGGTTCTTGACTAGATTCTATTTGTTTACTAGTAATAGGTTCGGCTAAAGGCCATATATCTATTTTGTCTAAAGGCCATATATTAGGTTTAGTATGAAGTTCCGGAATTGTACTTATATCACTTCCTAAAATTCTTTTAAATCTATCTAAATTATATTTCAATCTAAACTGTTTTTTATGTAAATCTAATCTTTCAAAGCTTTTTGCAGATTGGATTAACCTAGTATGTCGTTTTAATAAATTAGCCTTTATCTGTGTTAAGCTATATAACATATAACTTCTATTACTACTAGGTTCAAAGGAACTTTTAATACTTTTAGAAATAGCTTCTATTGCTAGACTAAGATGATAACCATCAGGTTCCCCGATTTTTACATTCTCTATTTGTAGTCATTCTAAATGTAATACCTTAAAATGTTCATGGATATCTTTATAATGGGCTTTTAATACTAATCTTTTTCTTAAAATAAGTATTCTCATATTTAAGATGTTATGTCTATGTGTAAGACTATTATTACTTAAAGCTCGCATTTCGTCTAATTTAATTTCATGTTGGTTTATATCTATTTTGAGATGGTCTAAATATTCTTTAAACATACGACAACATTCACATTGAGCATTACATGTCCATATTAATAGGCTTTCTATAAAGTTTGCCATTTGTTCACTACGGTCTTGATCATTATCCTGGTTCATGGTTCCTGTTACTTTCTAGTTGTATATCAGGTTCTAAATTAGAAGGTGCTACATTTTCAGGTGTTGGCAAGACTTCCGGTACTAAAAATTCTTCACTAGTACTTTCACTAATTATATTTTGTCTACCGGGCATTATGAGCAATAAGTTTCACAGGTTTCTGTCATATCATCTAAATTAGTTAACATAAATTCTTCTAACTGATCTATTTTATTTTTATATAAATTATCGGTTCCTATCAATTCTTGTGCGAAACCTAAATTTTCTTCTTCAATATCTTGAGAATAACTCATATCATCTATACTTATAATACTGAAAATACTTTCTGTATCGGATAATGTTTCATAAATATGAAGTAAATCTTCATTTACACATTCAATTAATACTGCCTCTTTATTTCGATTATTATATTTTCTATCACATTCTCTAGCTAAATGATCGGGACTTCCACAAGTAAAACAACTAAGTCTATTTTTATAATTTCGTTTTCTATCAAATCTCCTAACATGTTTGTCTTTACTAAGATAAGGTTTTCTTGCATTACTTTTCCTTAAATAATATTTCTTTTTATTCTTATATTTTATATAATTACGGGGTTTAGACCGCTTACTAGGTTTATCATATACCCTGTGGAGTGTAAATATTTTTACAAAAACTATACTCTCCTTTTAATTGTTTACTAATTGTTATATCAGTACATTGTTCTACTAATTTATCTATAACAAATTTTATTTTAGTGCCAATATTATCTAAAACAGGAATATACTTACCTTCAAAGGAATAACCTTCTTTTTTCTTCTAAATATTGTCTGAAAAATTTTTGTTCCTAATGGATCGGGTAATTTTAAAAATAATTTTTCTCCTATTGTTTGATTATGATAACATCCAGCTACTGTACTATGGTGCATAAAATCTAAAAAGAAAGGCTTACAAAATTCCCATTTTCGAAGTTGTAACATTTCTAGTTGTTTTAATGCTATCTCTTGTTTTTTATCATAACCAGTATTAGGTTGTTCACCAAGAACTAAAAGAGTTACTTTATTCGTAAAATTATAAGGATTATCTCCCTAATTCTATATCTCTAGCAAATTCTAAAGGGTAATTTGCTTTATAGCTTTCCCATAAAGCTCTAAGTGTTTCTCCTAAAAATTTTTCTAAGTAGTTATACATTCCTACAGCATCAAAGGTAAAATCATCTTTCGTATATTCTCTACAAACTATTTGGGACCATGTTTCTAACAATGTTGGCCATATTTGAGGATCATGTGCAGTTAAATTTAATATTTTACCATTATCTATTAAAAGATTACTATCTAAAGTTTCTAGGGGAAGTCTTCGACCTCTACTTTGGAATATCCTACCTTCGTTTCTATCATTATATGCTGAGTAAGTATTTCTAGGTGGTTGTCCAATAGCATAATTTCGTTGTGCTGAATAAGATTGTGGAGGTGCATTGCTAGATGTACTAGGGTTCCGATTAGGCGGTGAACTTGTTGATTCCATATAATCTTTATTATGATGTTCATAGGTTACACTATATCCATTAAATGTTTTATTAAGATAATCAGTTTCTAGTAATTGTCCTAAATTTATCATTTCGATTTCTAATAATAAAACTTCATCGGAGTTAAATCTATTCGGATCCTACTATAATTTTTCCTTCAGGAAATCTATTCATTGTTCTTCAATTTCTTCTATTTCTGAATTATTTTGAATTTGGTCTGTATAATTACTAAACCTTAAAGAATAAGATCCATCACGATTTTTAAACATTTCATGTGATTCAGGTGTACTAATAATGTCTTTATCTACCAGATTTTTTCCTAAATTCCATTCAGTTCCTTCGAAACTATTAGAAGTTATTTTCATAGGTTCTAGAAGTTTTATACCTTTTGATATTATAGGTTTTATTATACCATCAATATTTAATCTACTCTGAATACAACTACTATTTGTGAGTTTTCCTAAGACTCCTATATTTACTAACAGATTTCCATCATTTCTAATAAATCCTTCATATCCTTTGGCTTGTAAGCCTATTACTATTTTATCCAAATCATTAACAGAGAGTAATAAATCCGGACTACAATAGAATAAAGCTTCATTTTTACTCATATCTAATTCCATTGTTGCTAAAGTAGCTTTTTGAGCATCTTTTTGCCAACTTTTATCTAAGAGTACTACTAAGACTTTTGCTCCTACATATTTTCTAGTCAATCCTTTAATTGCTACCATAATTAAACCAAGATGAGCTAGTCTCTTGCCTGATTTTTTTAATCTTTTGTATAGATTCTTTACTAATAATATCTAAATTAACAGCATTTGTTGTTACTTGTACTTGTTCTTCTCTACTTATTTGTAATAAACTAGTTGATATATTTAAAGGTCCTGTTCTGTATAAGACACGAGGATTTAATAATTTAATTTGGTCATATCTATATTGGTCTAAATTGGATTCTAGGTCTATAACTTGTTCTAATGCTCGTATAGGTTCGGGGTTATTACTACTAGAAGTACTTCCGCGACTTAATAATCTTCCTAAAAAGGTACCATTATTTATACTAATCTGATTATTTTGTCCTGTCGGTGCTAATGTCCTCCTGGATCCAGAAAAAGAGTGTCTTGCTAGATTCATTTTGAAATTCCAAATACAGGATTCTTATTTTTAAACCGACGTTCCTTTTTTATTATATTTCCATTTATATCTAACCTTGATAACTGTTCGCTTATACGATCAAGTTCTGTCTTTTGAGAAGGGCCTTCTTGTGTAGGAGGTACATATTTAGTTACTATATTTTCTATATTTACAATCTTACTATATATTATTTCTAAAAAAAAACCTAATATAGTATTATTTTGTCTTATGGAGTATTTATCTGTAACATTAGCAGGAACATGAGTTGTATATCCTATAGGATCATTAAAATATTGTTTAGTTAATTCTAAAGCTTCTTGATATCCTTTTGAATTCATGCTAGTATTATCCGTTTAATTTCTTCTAATGTTTCTTGTAATGTTTCTATACGAATAATTAATGGTTCTATTAACTTTTGCTTAATAACTACTGAACTAGATTTTAACTTGTCTTGTTCTATAAGTTCTTTTATGTTTGCAAATATATCATTGTTTTGTGATCTTATGTATTCTATATTACCTAGTTTATCGATTATACTATGTTCTATTTTTATTAATTTATTCTTAATATTAATAAGTAATTGATCATTTTGGTTATTAGTGTCTTCTAATTTGCATCCTAAACTGACTAATAAATCAACTAAAGTATTTAAGACAGGTTGGTCACAATGAAAATCATGAGATATTTGTTGGTTATCTGATTGGAAATAACAACATAGTCTATAATTTTTATTAATATTACGTATATATCGACTACTAGTGTTTAAGTCTAAATCTAAATAATTAATTCGTTTAAAGCTCATTAATGACGCGGAATTCCAATTTTCTTTTATGAAAATTGGAAAATCTCATAATTCTACTGAAAATCTCATATGGTATACGGGGCATATTAGGTAATCTTCTCATATGGTATACGGGGCATAATTCTGCCGCGTCATTTTGTCAGGTTATAGTAGTAATAGAAACCTAATATGGTATGAGATTGTGATCCGAGCAACAATCTACACTAATTTGCGGTTACAATCTACACTACATGCCGCCCCGTGCCATGTATACCCTGTGCCCAAAGATAACTGGATAACTGGATTTTATGAGTACGTGTTTTGACGAGGTGAAATTCGCAACCGAAGTTTCAACGAATTTCAGAAGTTAAGATATAGAGAATGAATCTCTTATTCTTTCCTTTCCTCCAAACGATATTCTTTTTTTTTTTTTTTTTTTTTTTTTTTTTTACAAATCTCTCATGATTTCACCTTAACCTTTCGGCTAATAGGCATCCGGAATAAATTAAAGGCCAAACACGGGCTTCTTCCCTAACCAGCCACTCATAATTCCTTGAGCCTAACCAGAGTCTATTAATCACAAGATATTATAAAGACAAACAAACAGACATCCTTATATCTCACCTTAACCTTTTCGCTAATAAGCATCCAAGATATTCACAGATATCTCTTAAGCTTAACCAGAGTCTTTTGAACAAAGGACAATACATATAAAAGAAGAGAACAATAGAAAAGAAATAAGATAAAAATCCAGTATATGAAGAACACAGAAGGGATATAAGAAGATAACAGTATCCGATTCCTGAATTTATTGAGTTATCATACCCCTCTTTCCCGGGAGGGGTTTTAAGCTATCATTCTAATAAGTATAAAGCAATTAAAATGCTAAAAGAAGATTAATACAAACTTACAATCTTTATATTTGCAGAAATATTTGTACAAAAGCAAACTTGATATTCTTCAAGCTTTTTTCACTCTAGTTGTTCTGCCTTCTCTTTATATTCGTAACTTGTGGTGTGTGAAGGAGAGGTGTGGTAATCAGAATAGTGTGTCGAGCAGCATCGGGAAAAGTCAAGGACTGTGGGACTGTCTCAAATTCAAGATTTATGTATCCATTACGGGTAACATCTGTCTTGAGTATTTGTTGGAGGATGTAGGCAAGTCTCCATGAGACGGGTTCGACGTATTCGATTACTTGCCTAGGAGTAGTAATCATAGCTCTTCTTATCATTCCGGTGGTAAACAAGTTTTTGAATGATAGGAAAGAATCAATATCCTTCCAAGTCCGTAGATCTATTGATGCTTGGACAAAGTGAAAACCTTTGTCGCACTTACAATACTGTTGAGGATGTTTATTCTCTTTAAAAGCAAGCACACAGAGTGCTAATCCTCCAGTAGGATCTTCTTTGGTTTCTGCCATTGCTCGTAAACGTTGCTGAGTTGCAAGAATATTCTGTTTAGTATCACGAAGAACAATTTCTCTGATTTTTTCTTTAACTTCATCAAGTTGTTCTGGAAATACTTCTAAAAATTCTTGTTTTTGAGCCCACTCTTTTTCCCATTCAGTTTTAAGCAAATTGAGTTCGGATGTTTTCTTAGTTAATTCTTCTTCCATGTTCTTGAATTTTACTTCCAATTCTGCAATCCGTTTCGCTTTATTACCATCTGCAACATCTTAAATATGAGAATACTTATTTTAAGAAAAAGATTAGTATTAAAAGCCCATTATAAAGATATCCATGAACATTTTAAGGTATTACATTTAGAATGACTACAAATAGAGAATGTAAAAATCGGGAACCTGATGGTTATCATCTTAGTTTAGCAATAGAAGCTATTTCTAAAAGTATTAAAAGTTCCTTTGAACCTAGTAGTAATAGAAGTTATATGTTATATAGCTTAACACAGATAAAGGCTAATTTATTAAAACGACATACTAGGTTAATCCAATCGCAAAAAGCTTTGAAAGATTAGATTTACATAAAAAAAAGTTTAGATTGAAATATAATTTAGATAGATTTAAAAGAATTTTAGGAAGTGATATAAGTACAATTCCGAACTTCATACTAAACCTAATATAT
>JAHSUH010000268.1:0-26475 GCA_025388415.1 Cynanchum wilfordii | reverse complement strand
ATTATTCCGGCAGATTTCAAAGCAGAGTTGATAGATTTCATGGCGGGAACAAGGTGGGCGATGAGATTCTTGTGACCGCGGTAGAGTACTTCGTTTCCGACACATATTCTCTTGATTTTTGTGAGAGGGTAAAAGGGCAGGACATTGTTAGCAACCCACGCTCTAGCCGCGTCGGGGTTGCAAATGGAAATGATATCGCCGTTGGCAACGGAGATGGTGAGGGAAATATTGGAGTTTCCGAAAGCTCGGATAATATCTGGGTTGGTGTCGAAGATTTTAACTTTATCTATATTTGTTTTCTCTTTGATAAATGCTGCTACTTGTTCAGGAGGCGGAAGGATGTCAGCTACGGTTCCGTAGTTGACTCCTATGGAGTATTCCGCCGTAGAGCGGTTGAGGAAGCAGAAAAGGAGGAGGAGAAGGAGGCGGTGGGTTTTAGCCGGAGAGCTGAAGAGAGTTGCCATGTCCGGGAGGAGAGTTGAGTTTTCAGTACCGTACTAAATTGAAGCTGGCAGCCATTAGGAAAAAGAGGTGCAGAAATTTTATTTTATTTTATTTTTTGAACTGTTTTTAGAATAAAATGGTGGGGCCTACCGGTAACTGTACTTGTAGGAATATTGAAGGAGACGAGTACAAAGAAGAAGAGCGCTAAACGTGGCAGAGATGGGTTTCTGTAAACGTGCAGCGTGCCCTAGTAATTTTAACTTTTAATTTTTATTTTTTTTTGATAAGTAGGATAGATTTCATTAAAAGGAAACAGGAAATACAGAGAAAACAGAAACGAACCGAAGGCAGAAAAAAAGAACAACAGCAGAAAAAGGAACTAAAATAACTAAACAAAACACCCTTCCGGAAGAATACTGTCCAAAAGTGAAACATCTACTGAACCCCTAAAGTTTGAGTGAAAAGCCCATCTAGCTAAGTGATGAGCATAAGCATTGCCGCTTCCGGGTACATGCTTGAGGTACCAATGACATTTAGAAAGCAACATCTTCTTCCCAAGCTCGATCGATTTCTTGGCGCGCCAGTCTTCGAACTGCTGTAAGCCTTGAATGGCGAGTATGACAAACATTGCATCTCCTTCGAAAGTGGCTGCATCCAAACACAATTCCTCCCCAATTCTAAAGGCTTGGGTAGCCGCCGCCTCAGCACAGAAGGCGTTATCATGACCGAAATGGTTGACCCAAGCCCCTTTAATTTCCCACTTGCATTCCTCGAGACCACACTCGTTGTAGATTTCCCGTCCTTAAACGCAACATCAAAATTCAGCTTCATCTCCCCAAATTGCGGAGAGCACCATTTCAGTAAACTTCCATGTCCCATGAATGGGTTCCGGGCTTTGGGAATTTGCCTTCGAACATATCTCAACGCAGTTGCGTTCACCATTTTGGAAAAGTCAGTCCAGTTTGGTAGATCACCACCTTTCCGGATTTTGTTTCTAGTAAGCCACAATTGCTCCATCATAGTCACCAAAAAAATTAGCATTTTTTGTCTCATTACCTTGTCCACAGGAAGATAGGAATTGTCATCTAAGAAAATCATAATCCATTGGTTGACATCCAAATGTCCAAAATTTTCCAGTTTCGATTCCACCTAGAGTTCCACCACAACAATTTGCTTATAGGGCAGTCCAAAAGAAGGTGATGGATAGTTTCCTGCATTTGACCACACAGATAACAGTTTGTGTCTGCAATATTGATATACTGTTGTATTCTTCCAAGAGTGGGAAGACAGTTACACAGTAATTTCCACAAGAGAAGTGCATGCCGCCCATGAAGCCTCGCCCCCCAAATTAGCTTCCGGATAGAATCCCGAGAAGAAATGGAATCCGGGCTTTGTTTGATAATAAGATCGTATGCGGTTTTGACACTGAAGTTCCCCGATGGGGAGGGTGTCCATAACAATCTTTGTTGCTCCGCATCAAGAATCGGAGTATGCAGAATATGGTTGCCGATTTGGGGGGGAAAGAGGGAGCGTACCGGGTTGTAGTTCCAATTGCAGCCAGTAGCATCCATCAAGTCTTTGATCTTTTGTATTGAAAAGGTAGATCCAGTGAGGTTGGAATCTTAAATTCCTCAGCCTTGTAGATCCATGGAGTCTCCCGAATTTGAAGTTCGGAGTGTGCAGTAACTTGGTACATAGCACCAGCCTTCAAGATTGGAATACATTTTTGCAAACTTCCCCAGAACCAAGACTTGGGATTAGATCTTCCGTGTACTTCCATCATATTAGTCCCTCCGAGGTATTTTGCCTAAATAAGTTGTGCCCAAGGTTTTACATTGGGAATACTGAGATTCCAAGCAACTTTTGTGATCAAAGCCTGGTTGGTTTCTTCCATTTTCCTCAATCCGAGTCCTCTCGCTGCCTTAGGCAAACATATAGAATCCCATGATTTTAGATAGAGGTGATGAGTCTCGTCGTTAAATTCCCCGAAAAAAACCTCCTTATCATACTATCCATGCTCTGAAGTATGTTTTTGGGAAGGAGGAAAGTTTGCATAATGTAGCTTGGAATAGCTTGCGCCACTGATTTAAACAACACTACCCGACCCGCCATTGAAAGACATTTTGTTTCCAGTCGGACAGCTTGTTGGCAAGTTTCTCGACAACTCCTTTATATGCCTCATGTTTTGACTAGAATTTACATAAGGGGTGACCTAGGTATAGCCCCTTATGGTTGCATTCTTGTATCTCCAAAAGTTGACTCAACATATGTTTGTCCTGCTGTCAAACATTTTTGCTGAAATGTACAGAAGATTTCATCCAGTTTACTTCTTGTCCGGACCAACTGCAGTAATGCTGGATACATTCTTTGACTGCATGTACATCTCTTCGGTTAGCCTTACAATAAATCACCAAATCGTCTGCATACATTAGATGGGTAATTCTTGGGCTTTGTCTTGACACTTTGATGTCTGTCATCCGATGCGTTTCAGTGGCATTAGCAAGTATCCTCGAGAGTAAATCCGAAAAGATCGTGAATAGAGCCGGAGACATAGGATCGCCTTGCCTAAGACCTCTTTCTCCCTTAAAATATCCAAATGGAACACCATTTAGTAGCACCGAAAATTGAGGAGTACTAACACATTCCATCACCAGTTTGATCAATTGGTCTTCAAACCCGAAATGCTTCATGATTTGGTTCAGAACCCTCCATTCCACCCTATCATATGCCTTAGCAAGATCCAATTTTACTGCCATATAACCCTTCTTACCCTTCTTGTGATTCATATAGTGCATGATCTCATGGTTGATCACAATGTTATCATTATTAGAGCGATTGGGTATAAAAGCGGACTGGCATGGATGTATGATGTGCTCCAGGACGGGTCTTAAGCGGCTGGACAGTATCTTGGTGATAACTTTGAAAATAACGTTGCACAAAGCAATAGGTCTAAACTGGTCTACCCGCGAAGCATTACTCGTCTTTGGGATGAGAGCTAGAAATGTATGGTTGAATGCCTTTCAAATCTTATCAATCCTAAAAAAACTCCGAACCTCCTTAATCACTGCTTCCTTCACAATACCCCAATATGTTTTATAAAAAAGTACAGTCATACCATCCGGACCGGGGCTTTTGTAATTGCCTATAGTGAAGACAGCTCGTTGAATTTCCTGAATATATGGAATAGCTATAAGTGATGCATTCATGGTTGCCGATACAAGTAGGAACTATGAGACCGTGTGAATCATAAGGGTAGTTTGTGGCTGTTGACTGAAAAAGAGATACAAAATAGTTTTGGAATGCAGTGCCAATTTCTCTTCTAGATTGAATCCAACAATTTTCATATTGTTGCAACCGATAGATGGCATTATATCTTCTATGGATAATGGTTGTAAGATGGAAATAGTGAGTGTTCGCATCCCCCTCATTAAACCATCTCGCTTTTGCTTTATCCCTCCATAAATCCTCCTCTCTTTTCAGTACCATGTTCAAGTCCCTTTGGACTGCAGTTTCAGCTCCAAGAACAACCTCGTCTTGCGATAGTGACTGATACAGTTGAATAGTGGCCCCGAGTTCTTTAATTCGGTCATTCACATTTCCAAATACTAGCTTATTCCATTTCTTCAAAGACAGTTTTGTGTTCTTGAGTCTAGTTGCGGTAGCAGGTCGCCTATTCCATGCTTCATGAATTACTGCACTGGTGTCGGGATGTGTAATCCACATTGACTCAAATTTGAAAGGTTTGGGAAGATCATCTGTTGCTGGTTGTAGCTGTAGCAGTAAGGGTTTGTGATCCGAGTTGCTGGAAGATAGGTGCGTGATCGATGCTGCTGGGAATTTGAACTTCCAATCTGCATTCGCAAACCCCCGGTCTAGCCTCTCCTGAATGTTCGCAAGTCCTCCCCGTTTATTATTCCAAGTAAACGGACATCCTACAAACCCGACATCAATGAGACTGTTGTCATTAATTATACTCCTTAAACCTCCCCCAATGGAACTTGCAACCAAACGACCTCCAATTTTGTCCTTCGAATTCAGTACAACATTAAAATCACCAATGACAAGCCAAGGACCAGTGAACGAAGTACCAATCTCACTAAGGTTATCCCAAAACCGTTGACGCGAAGTGTAAGTTGGAGGTCCATACACCAGCGTAAGTTGCCAAGTCAAATTCGGACTAGTACAAGAAACCGGAACGTTAATAAAATGAGCAGAAGAAACAATGACATTAATAGAAAAAGCAGAATTCCAAGCTAAAAGAAGCCCTCCTGATTTGCCGAGGGCAGGTACAAATTCAAAGGAATCAAAGTTAAGAGATCTAACAAGCGTTTGAGCCTTATCTCTATCATGACATTGCTTTCGGACAAAAACAAAAAATTAGGTCGATGAAGCTTAACAAGAAGCTTAAGAATTCGAACTGCCGGGGGTCGACCTATGCCCCGACAATTCCAAACAATGCCACTCATTGGGAGTTGGGGGGCGTGCTTAGGCCCGCCTCCTCGGCCTTCCGAAGATATGAATTTCCTATGGAGCAATCTTGAAATGTTACCCTTGATTCCGTTGGAATTTCTTCAATGGTTACTGGATTATGAGACAAACTACTTCTGTTCCTCACATTTTTCTTTATGTGAATGAGCCTCCTTCGTACAAACACCTTTTCCTCGGTTACCGGAGTCGTGTCCATAGGTAGGGTATCATCTACATCTTCCATGGTACTTGATCCTTGATCATCTGCAGCTTTTAAGAAGAGTTTGGAAAAGGACAGACTTACATTATCAGCAGTAGTAATTATGGTACGTTTAGACCACCGAGGTGGACTGCCGGATTTTCTCTTGAGTTGGGTTTTAGCAGGAATGGTTTGTAGAAAAGAGTTGGTTGAGGTTTGGAAATTTTTCATGGGGATGGTAATCAGTTTAGAACGGGGTTTGTGAGGAGAGATAGGGTTAATATGAGTAGGATTGGAGTGGGTAAGACACGTGGAAAGGGTTATGGGTTGAGAATTGAACGGGTCAGGTTGTCGGGTAGGCGGGATATTTGAAATGTCTTGGAGGGGTAAGTTGACTTGAAGTGTAGAAGCGGCGCTGCCAGAGAAAAGTACATGCTGTTCCAGAGGGGGTAGATGGGACGTACCTTTCAAGTTGTCCTTGATTGTACTAGTATCGGAGCTTCTTGATACCAGTGAAATGTCCGTCGGAGTAAACTCGCGGGAAGGAGCATAGTTTGCTCCTGTTTGAGTCATAGTTTTGACTTGGGTTCTCATCCACGGTCCATACATCGGTTGTTCCTTCTCGCCATCATTCCAGGTGCTCTTTGGTTCCTCACATGCCGTTTCAGTATGAGTTATTTTCCCGCAGCAATAGCGAGAAATTTGATAGTCGTTCGTATTTGAACTCTATCCATAGCTTGGTCCCGTTCTCACGGGATATGTAACATCCTGAGGAGAGTTTGGCCCCCGTGTTTACTGCTACCCCGATACGAACAAAGTTGCACAGACTAGTTAGAAGAGATTCTGCATCCGTTTTCTGGTATGTCCCAATGAGGTTCCCTATCTTGGTCAGAATCATTTCATTCCTTCCGTTGGGTGGCAGATTGTGAATTTGTATCCAGAAGTTGCAGTGGGTAAAGTTGAGTTCTCCAAGTGTTAACTCGGGGGACCACCTCTGGAAGTTCAAGAGAGCGCCTTTAATCGACCAAGGACCAGTCTCTTCGATTTTGTCTCTATCTTGCTCCCGCCAAAAGGTACATGTACCCATGTTCGTGTCAATAACTTTGATATGGACATTAGATCCAAGGTTCCAGGAGTTTTGGAGGATAGTTATAATAGCTTTGTGGTTAATGGTTTTAGGAGTAATGAGTTTGCCAACCAGTGCTAGATCCGATGGATCATTAATGCCTGGGTCATTAAATGAGAGATCCAAACAGAATGGAGAATTTTCCATTGATATGGGATGGGTATGCTTTGAAGTGGATGGTTGCTTTGGCAGGTTTGTGGAAAAAGAATTTTTGTGTGTTGACAGAATAAATCTGCGGGGAATATCACTAGATACAACTAGAAGGGATTCATCCCTTTAGAGGGAAGGGAAAGCATTCCACTTCTAGAGAGAGGATACGGGAAAAAAATTTATCTTAGTAGAATTTTAACTTTTAATTGTTTGAATTAAATTTTTGTAAAAAAATTAATTTATTTTTTATTTAATTTTAATAGTTTTTTTTTTTTTTTTTGATACAATTTAATTTTAATAGTTAAAATCCATGCTTTCGACTAAAATTTTTGTGTACCACACACACACAATGTTTTAGTAAAGAATAATGTCAACTTTTCATATCAACTTATGAAATATAGTAAATTTGTTTCAGATAAATTTATTAAAATATCTTCAATTTTCACGAAAAAAACCACCACATCACTACTCAGTTATTAAAATACTTAAACTTAAAAGCTTGCTTAATTTCAATATTTTTTCATAAATGTTTTTCTATAGTTTGTGAAGATTTTTTAACCAAAATAGGTCAAAATTTCTAATCAAGTGAACAAAATAAACAAACAAATAAAATGGAATTTTTTTTTTATTTAAAGTTTCATATGCGTGCCATTTGATGGCAATAAAGTAATATTTTGCTAAGAATTTAAAGTTTGGTCATTTGAGCAATGAATAAAGCTCCTTTATTTTATCTAGAGATGTAATTAGATCATCTTATTTTTTCTGTTTAAATAATTATATTTGATTTGTTAAATATAAAGTTAATTTGATTTATATTAAGAATGATTTTAAGTTATATTTCACGTATATATAATAGTAGTTGGCATCTATTTTATAAATTAATCAATGAAAATATAAAGTTATTTCTAAAAGATTCTTTATTCATTTTTTTAAAAAAATTATTAAAAATGATTTTACATTTTCAATTTTTTTAAAAATAAATAAATAACTCTCATTAAATAAAAAATAAACTTAAAATTTAAGATAGGTAAAAGATATATAGGGAGAGTGAAAGACTTATGAGAATATATATATATATATATATATTGTAATTTAAATTCTACATAATAATTAGTTGACACAAGTTAACTTAAATTGGTAAAATTGTAAACTTATAAATTAATAAATATAAACGTTGGAATTGTCAGCTGCTCATAAAGGATAATAGGTCAAATTGAAAAATTCACATCTATTCATATACAACAATATTTATGTCTTTTTATAACTATTTAGGTTTCATGATAACAACAAAAAATTAATTGTCAAAATGTTTTTGGAAAATAAGTACCAGATAAGAGAGATCTTACAAAAAAAATCAATTAATTTGAATATTAAATTATATAAATAGTTATCTGCCATTAGTTTTTTTTTCATTGTTTGAGAAGGAAGAAATTGATCATATGACAAAAAAAGAAAAAAAAACAATAATGTAAAATTGATAATAATGTTGTGTGGTGCAGTGGCAAGAGCCCAACCCCCACTTTGTGGGTTCAACACCCAAGTCCCCCTCCCCCAATCCACCCATGCAGCAAATGAGCCCAGAACCATTCATATTTCAAGCCCAAGCAAATCCTCGGATTCCCCAAACAACAGTCTCCCCAGCCTTCCCGCCTCCCGCTCAAGATCACATTCTCATTCCTCCCCCTCAAGAGTACACCCATATTCTTCATCCCACCCATCCCGATCCCTTTCCCTCTCTCCGGAACATTCCGCCAGCTCTGCCGACCCCTATTCCTCTCCAAAATCCCGAGTTCATCGAAGTAAAAAACATCATAAGAGACACTGCTTACTTGTCAACCAGCACGAAAATAGCAGCTTTTTCTTCTACACCAGGATGTGAGCAAATTTTCACTAATCATACGGAACTCCATCCTGCAGACTCCCCCAATGATACGATACACAATGGTGATGATCCCCACAACTTGGGATCGGTTAACCACACTCTTTCCATCACCTCTTCATCTGGAGGAGGAATTCCCCAACACTCCGTCCATGATAACTCTGCTTTGGAACTGTAGAGGAGCTTGTAGCTCTGATTTTCTCATTCAGTTTAAAGATTTAATTGCTCATAACAAACCCAATCTGGTTATCCTCACTGAAACTAAAATCACTGCTGAGAGAGAAAATGATATTATCCCTAAGTTAGGCTTTCATAAGTATATCTCCTCCCCTGCTCAAGGCTCCTCTGGTGGTATCCTTGTCCTTTGGAATGATGATGTGGATCTAGACTTGGTGGGAAAAACCCGCCAGGAACTTCATCTCCGTGTTCAGGTCAGTCTTCAATCTTTCTGCTTTATTTCCGCAATCTACTGTCTCAATCTTAGTAACGCTCAAAATTTACTTTGGGAAAATATTAAAAATATTAGTCCCACTATTAACATACCTTGGATTGTTGCGGGAGATTTCAATCAAATCTCGGATCCCTCCGAGAAGCTTGGTGGTAGAAATCCCTCCTGGAAAAAATGCACTCGGTTTGCCTCTAATATTTCCGCTTGTAACTTAACCGACTTAGGGTTCCATGGTACTAACTTTACTTGGTCTAATAAAAGATTTACCAATAAGAATACCCTTATTAAAGAACGCCTTGATCGTTTTCTTTGCAATGATCAATGGCTTAATACCTTCCCGGACTCAAAAGTCTATCATTTATACAGTGGGGGATCCGATCATATCCCGTTAGTTCTCAAAACCCAAGCTTATAAACCTGCAAAAATTCCTTTCGGGTTTGAAACTATGTGGATGTCCGACCCAAGTTTCCCCCCCATTGTTCACAATACTTGGCAGGTCCCCGGTCTTACTCCCACTGTTTAGCCTCTTTCAAGGATACTGTCACCGTTTGGAACAAATCTACGTTTGGTAATATTTTTGAGAATAAGAAAATCTTTTCAAAAAGACTCAAAGGGATTCAACGATCTCTTGACCAATCTTTTAGTCCCTTCTTATTTAAACTTCAAAAGACCCTCCACCAGGAATACCTTACTATCCTTCGTCAAGAGGACCAATTCTGGAAGCTTAAATCCAGAGTTAACTGGATCCTCGAAGGTGATCAAAACACTAAATTCTTTCACTCTGCCACTCTGAATCGCAGAAGGCGAAATAAAATTTTGGGCCTCAAATCTCCAACTGGTCAATGGACTTTTGATCTCTCCGAGATCAACTCCATCATACTTGACCACTTCATAAATATCTACACTACTGATCTTTGCTCTGCTTCCCTGCTCCCTCACCTTTTCTTTGTTCCCCATCCGATTATTCCTCCTAATAAACACCACATCCTTACTCGTTCTATCAATCTTGAGGATATTAAGTCAGCTCTTTTCTCCATGAAACCCTTCAAGGCTCCTGGCCTGATGGGCTCCATCCTATTTTCTTTCAAAAATACTGGAATTCTACTCATCCGCAGCTTCTCGAGATTATTTCAAATGTTTTCTCCTCTGGTATTATCCCCTCTCACCTTAATCAAACCTACATTACCATTATTCCTAAAACTAAAAATGTTGATACCATTAACGCTTTCCGACCTATTAGCCTTTGTAATACTGCTTACAAAATCATCACAAAAATCATTGCTACTAGACTTAAGTTGTTTCTCCCCGATCTTATCAGTCCCATGCAGGCTGCTTTTCTTCCTAAGCGCCGTTCTTCCGATAACATTATTATTGCCCAGGAAGCTCTACATCTTGTGCATAAGAACAGATCTAAAAAGCAATTCATTATCATTAAAATTGATATGGAAAAGGCTTTTGATAGGCTTGAGTGGTCTTTTGTCCGCGATGTTCTTTTCTTTTTTAATTTCCCTTCTTCCCTTGTTGATTTAATCATGCAATGTTTATCCACTTCTACTCTTAGCATTCTCATCAATGGCTCCCCCACTCTTTTTTTCTCCCCCAGTAGGGGAATTCGACAAGGTGACTCGCTCTCCCCTTATATTTTCATTCTCTGCATGGACTACCTGTCCTATCTTATAAACCATGCGGTTCATAACAAGTGTTGGCAGCCCATTTACCTTTCTAAAAATGGCCCCCCTCTTTCCCACCTTTTCTTTGCCGATGATATCATGCTCTATGCTCAAGCTACGAAAGATACTCTGCAACATATGCATAATATTCTCTCCTACTTCTCTAGGATCTCTGGTCAAAAGATTAACCATGTCAAATCTAAGATTTTCTTCTCCCCCAACACTAAAAAGCATACTAAATGCCTTTTCTTGTCTACCCTTAACATGGCTGAAACCTCCTCCCTTGGCAATTATCTCGGTTTCCCGCTTAGCACTTCCCCTCTTAAAGCTAGTTCCTTCAATTTTCTCCTAGAAAAATTAAGGAATAGACTCTGCAAGTGGGAAAATAAATTCCTAACTCTTGCCGGTAAAACTACTCTTATTAAAAGCACTCTTGCCAGCCTTCCTATTCATATCATGCAGATCTTCAAATTACCTGAGTCTACCTTAAATTGTTTAGATAAAATCACTAGAAATTTCCTTTGGGGTTCCTCAGATTCTAAGAAACGTATTCATGCTGTTAGCTGGGCTCAAGTCTGCCAACCCCTCCATTGTGGTGGGTTGGGTTTCCCAAATGCTAAATCTAAAAATCTATCCCTTCTCATGGGACTGGCCTGGCGCTACCACAGGGTAATATGCTTTGGGCCTCTTTGATTCATAACAAATACAACAAGCTCTCTATCAAGTGTACTCATTCTTCTTCTCTTATTTGGAGAAGCATTAATCTAGGTTGGTCTCTTTGCCAGAATGGTATTACTCACATTATTGGAGATGGTCATAACACCTCTTTCTGGATGGACCGTTGGTGTAGTATCAAACCTCTTTCTCAGCTGCTCCATGGCCCTTTCCCTGAAAATTTCGCAGCTTCTAAAGTCAAAGACTATATTAATAATAATATATGGAACTTATCTGATCTTCCCTTCTGCCTTCCTCATTACCTCTCTCAAAATATTCATAGCACTATTCTTCCTTTAACTCCTCAACCTGATAGCTTTCTTTGGAATCCCACCACCTCTGGTGTTTTCTCCACCAAATCTGCTCTCAGATTCCTCCAAAGCTCTACAGACTCCAACACCCATCCTCATAATTTTGAGTGGCTTTGGAAATATCTATACACTTTACCAAAAATTAAATTTTTTCTTTGGTTAAGTGCTCATGAGAGAATTTCCTGCAAGAAAAACCTGTTTTACATGAAAATTGTTAGCTCCCCCATGTGTCCTGATTGTAATGCTGAAGAAAACACCATGCATATTCTAAGAGATTGCAAACATGCTAAAGCGTTCTGGGCTTTTTACCAAGTCTTTACTGCTAGAAATCTTATCAATTTCTACCTTGAAACTGACATGTACTCTTGGTTGATGCTTAATTGCTCTTTTTCTGATCACCTCTTCTATTCTACTCCCTGGAATACTTTCTTTTCCTTTGCCTGTTGGCATATCTGGACCAATCGCAACTCCCGTGTTCTAGGTAATAATCCCCCCTCTAGGAAGAAACTTAACCCGGATTTTGTTTCCACTCTGGTTACTGAATTCCTTGCTTTAGGCCCTCAAGCTCACTTCTCTCCCCAAACCCCTTTCGAACCTCTTTATATCTCTTGGACCCCTCCTCCGGTTCATACCATTAAACTCAACACTGATGGCTCTTCCATCCCCAACCCAGGTAAGAGTGGTATAGGTGGACTTTTCAGAGATTCCCAGGGCAGTTGGCTAGTGGGCTTCATCCAATTTTTACCTCATGCTACTAACTTGCTTGCAGAAATGATGGCTATTAGACAGGGTCTCACAATTGCTGTGGAAAAAGGCTACAAATCTCTTATTGTGGAATCTGACTCCCTAATTGCCCTAAATCTCCTCAGAGATAAGAACAACACTAACGAGAAACTTAAGTTTCTGATTCATGATTGCAGATTTTTTATGCTGAAACTGGACTTAGTCACCTTGATGCATACCTTCAGGGAAGGGAACAAGATAGCGGACACTTTGGCCTCTCTGGGGAGGAAATCTGAAGATACTACCTTACAGATTCTTGCGGCACCTCCGGACGAACTTTCACAGCTTTTGGGTTATGATATGGGTGCTGGGACTGAAGTGCGTTTTGTTAAGAAGGGATTGGGTTAATTTTCCTTTTTGTATTTTGCCCTCGTTTTTCTTTTTTGTCTTTTCCTTTGGTCTTTTTTCTCCTTTTCCTTTTTCTCCTTTTGGACTTTTTGTACTTGTTGTTTCTCTCTTAATACTATTTCTACTTTTCACCAAAAAAAAAAAAAAATGTTGATATTGTTTCCACTCATAATTTTAAATATCATTTTTCTTTTCAAAGTTTATCAGAAATACTTACAAATCTTATACATGCATTATATTATATAGAATACTAAAATAATAATTTACTAACTTTAAAAATTATTTAAAATTAAATAAATATTAAAATTTTAAAAAAGAATATAATTTTTTATGATTCAATATATATTGTTATTACTAATCATAATTTATTTTTTAAACAAATATTAGGAAAAAATTTTAATATTATTTAAAAAAATTATGTCATCACACATTTGAAAAAGAGAAAAATTTTAATGAAAAACCACTTTCTTAAGACTTTTTTGTTGTTGTTGTTGTTGTTGTTGTTGTATTTATACACTCTTATATTGGCTCCATGGCCTTTATAGCTTCTATCCTTAACTAAAGCAATCATTTTATAAACTTTGGAATTTGAAAGGAAAAATTATACACTTTAATTTTATAACTGTTTTTACGATTTATTTATCATGTGTCTAATTTCATTTTCAGGATATTTTTAATATTCTTTGTTTTATTCAATATTTCTAAACTGTCTAACACACACACAAAAAAAAAATTAAGTAAACCTTTTATGTTTATTTACTAGGGTAATTAGCCAATTTGAAAAAAAAAAAAAAAAAATTATTCATACTCTAAATTTATCCAAAAAAATTATATTTTTTAAAATATTTTTACTATTATAAGTAAGCATCAATTAATTTTTTATATTATTGAATTTAATTTCAAAAGTGTGAGTTAATAACAATTAATGTAGGATTCCATGTTTTACAAATGAAAAGTAAAATAGAGTACTAAAAATGCTTTAAAAAAAAGAAGTTAACATGTAATAAAAACATGTGAAATATAAAAACTAACAAAAAAAAGTTTTTTTTTAAAAAAAAAATGAAAAGGTAAAATTATGTATTAAATTTATATGTCAAAATAAAAAGTCAAAGGTAAACTCTTTTGACTTAAAATAGCTTCTCAAAATAAATTGTCTTTGTTGGTAAATATTTACAAAAATCGTAGTCAAAAAGTAAAATTTGTGTTTTGAAATCCAAAGATAATATCTATTTCAGAAAATAACTTCTGAAATTTATTTATTTAAAAAAATATTAAAGTCATTTTAAACAGGGGTGTGATATATATAAGGTAACACTTAGGAAAATGAACTGAAATTTTTGTTTTTGCATTTTAAATTTGGTATGCGGCCATCTCAGGACAATAAAGTAACATATGGATAAAAATCTAAATTTAATAATTTGAGCAATGAGGTCTTATTTATTTATTTATTATTGAAATTATTTCTTTTTTTTATAGAATTTAACATTTGATTCCTTAATTTTCATCTAACAAGTATGGAAAAAGATGATAAAATTTAAAAAATAATAAGAGACTGAAAAAAATAAATAAAATATTAATTGATATATATATGAGATAAATATAAAGGATAAAATATTAAAAATTAACTTAATAATATATTATGACTTAAAAAGATACAAAATCATTAATTATTACAAGTAATTGAGACAATGTAAAAATGTTAAATTTTTATCTTTATTTTATTTTTTAAAATTTAGTTTCACATTGAATGCTATAAATAATCCATCTCACATTAGCATTTTCACCATTCAATAATAAAGATATTAGATATAAGATAAACAAATAATTATGTAAAGTAATGCATATATTCATCATACTCTCACTTTATCTCTTCTCACTAAATTCCAAATATTTTTTTTCTATTTCAACAATTATCTTAAAGACCTAAAAAATCTTAAATATCTATTCTATTATATAGATCACTAAAACAATGTTGTATTAATTTTAAAAAATTATATAAAATTATAAAAAAACTTAATAACTATTAAATTTTTTAAAATTTAATATAATTATCTAAAATTTTTTAAACAGGGAGAAAAAAAAATCTTTATAATATTAATTTTATTTTTAAAAATGATTATATTCAATTTAATTATTTTAAAAAAATTTATTAATTTAGTCCCCTGATTTTTTAGGATTTGGCGTGATTAGTCCTTTTCAATTTTATTATTATTTTTTTAATATGTACATATAAAATTACGACACGGTATCATAAAGATTCTGAGTAAAGAGGAATTACCATACCAATGTTTTAGAGACTAAAATCACAAATTTTCTTTAAAATCTCTAGACTTAAATATTAATAATATAATTAATCCATTTGACAGTTTATGGTACAATAAATGAAAAAAGTTAGTTAAAATTTAATAAATTTATTTTATTTATGATAAATTTTCAAATTCATAAATTATATTATTAATATTTAATTATAAAAGTTTAACGAAAATTTTTGATTTTATTCTTTAACATATGTAGAACCTCTTTACTTATAATATAACCAAAATGACCAAAAATAATGGTTTATGTAGTGATTGAGTATGACAAGATTTCAAATAAATAAATTGTTTATTATTAATTTATTTTTTTCAAATATTACTACAATTATTTTCCCTAGTATTCAAGTTCAAAATCGTATAATATAAATTTCTCTTCTTAATAACTAAAATTGAGATTTTTATATAAACATTTCTAAAGCCCCCAAAAAAAAAATGTCAAAATATTTTATTAAATTGTTTAAAAACATTATGAAATTTTTAACCAAAATAAATTCACTAAACGAGCATCTTGATAGTTCACAATATCTTTTCTATATCACTAAACCGATATCTTATTAGTTGATAATATATTACAGCGTTAATGACTTTTAGATATTTATATCAAAAAACATTAAGGCGTATTCCAATAAAGTGAATGTTTTATATTATTTTTAAAATTAAAAATTTCTTGAAGTATTTTTCAATATATTAAGATATTTTTTATTGTTTAAATATTCATTTATATAAACATATTACATACGTAGTAATTGAATACTTTTAATATTTTATTTTAAAATATTTTAATAGACATGTCCGAATAAGCTAATTTTTTTTACAGTCCATTTATACTAGCCCATAAACTATATATAAAAACGAATAATTGGTGAGTTTGGTTTCAAACAATTTTACTTTTGACTTTTGATAAGTTTAATCTTAAAATATTTTTTTTTAACTTTTAAAGTCTCAAACATTTTTAATAGATAAAATTAAGGTTCTTGTTAACGGATTCTATTAAAAAATTAAAAAATTAAAAAACTTAACGGTTTCCCTTGTTTAATTAATTAAAAATAAATAAAAATGTAATTACATGTGAGAAAAATAAAATAAAAAAAACAAAAACTAAAGAAGATGAAATGACTTCTTGGAAGTTGGATCTGCTTCGAAGACTGCTAGTTTGAGATTATGAAAAATTATGATGGACAGTGTCTTAAAAAACATAATCTTTATCTTTCAATTTAAATTTTTA
This sequence comes from Cynanchum wilfordii, assembly GCA_025388415.1. NCBI lineage: Eukaryota > Viridiplantae > Streptophyta > Magnoliopsida > Gentianales > Apocynaceae > Cynanchum > Cynanchum wilfordii. Next base: position 10,396 of record JAHSUH010000268.1, on the reverse strand, counting down.
TAACAAATACAATTCAAATTGAATTTAAAAAATACAATCCTCTGTTCGTCCAACAAGATTATTGTCACAGTATTTATCAATCATCCGAAGATACTCAAGCAGCATAGCGAAGAGCTACTACGTTCAATACTGTGATCTCAAATTTTACTCCGTAGTAGAATTTAGCTGCTTTCTCAAAGATCTCAGGCCCTCCTGGAATGTCTAACAACTCTATCCTTGTTAGATCTGCTTCTTTCCATTCCAGAATCAACTTTCTTATGTGATTGCTCTTTGCAACAAGCATGAACAGTAAATGCCCAAATTAAAAAAAAAAAAAAATCCATCTTTTGTGAGATACAAGAAACCCATCCAGCACATAAAGAAAAAATTCAAAAGATTGCCGTAAATTTTACCTTATGAAGTGAAAAGTTGGCTTCCCTAACTTCCACCAAAACATCGGTTGGAATCTCTTGAGAGAAAACCCGGTAAAACATTATGAAATTAGAACAAAGATTATAAGGAAAAAAATAAAACAATAAAACTCATAAAGAAAACAAAATCAAGAACCGTGTTCACCATTGTCCAGTTCTTTCCATGGCGATAGAGATCATAAATCGAAATGATGGTTGCACACAACTCACATTCTCAAAATTGGCTTCTTTCTTCTTTCTGTCGCCTCCGATCTTCTCTTTTTTTTTTTTTTTTCAAATTTATGTTTTTACCATTTTTTTAATTAAGCGAATAATAAACACTGTTAAGTTTTTAAATTTTTTGACAGAATCTGTCAACAAAAACCTTATTTCTATCTAATAAAAAAGTTTTAGACTTTAAAAAAGTTAAAAAAAATATTTCAAGACTGAACTTGTCAAAAGTAAATTTGTTTGAGACCAAACTCACCAATTATTCATATAAAAACCCTTCAACAATTCTACCCATTTCAGTATAAATATTTGTGAAGAAAATTAGCTAGAAAATATTGATTTAAGTTTATTTGATAAATTAAAATGTCAAATTATACAATATATAAGACAAATATAAAATATTGACAAATATATATATATATATATATATATATATTTATAAAAATAAAATAAAATTATCCATTGAATGTATATATCAAAATAAAAAGTAAATGATAAACTCTTTTAATTTACAATTAGTTTCTAAAAATAGTAAGAAAAATTTACTTTGTAATTTAAAGAATTTGTTTGTAAGTATTTACCAAAATCGTATTTATGCATGGAAATGTAAAATTGTCTATTGTAATAGAAGGATTACAAAGTAAGCACACAGTTAATTAGCTATTAAAATATCTAGATTTATAAACCAGCAGCTTGAGAGAGTTGGTAAACGGACTCCTAAAACTTCTCATCCGGGCGGATGGTCGAGGGTTCGAATACCTTATTTTATTTATTTATGTTTTGTTTCATAAATGTTTTTTCATTGTTCTTTGACGAAAATCAGAGAGAACTTCTCAAGTAAACAAAATAAATAAAATGATTTTTAATTTTTTTTTGTTTTTTTTTTGCTTTTCAAGTTTTTTTACAAATTTTATTGGCATTGGACGATAATATTTTAGAAATGGATTAAATAATTTTGAATGAGAAAAATATTGTAAATTTATTGAAAAGTATTTTTGAGATCAATCTTGGTCATAATTGCATTTGAATTAAATACAATTTTAAATATATTTATTATTGTTGTTAAAAGTATTTTAAATGAGAGTTATTAGATATTTATTTTGGCTTTCCATTATGCCTGTTCCTTCGACTGCTCCCTCTCAGCTAGACTACCCCTCGTCGACTTAACCGTGAATTGCCCACAGTTCGAAAAACCCCAGACTGGAACATCCTGGCCAGCATTACTAGAGATGCTATACCCACTTAAGCTCTCTAGAACCCTCACGGGAAGTAAACCTGTAAGTAGTTCCACTTTCCAGCCTCAAATCACATCCCAATAGCTTGCCACCTTTTTCCATTATCCTCCTGCGGAAGCAACGACGGCTCTAACAGCGACTCCCAAAGAGTTGACTGTCCCATACAAACATCTGTCCAAAAGCATACCACAACAAGAAAAACTCTTATTTGCGACGGTCTCAAATTCGTCGTAAATTGTGACGGATATTTGCGCTGGTCTCAGATCTGTCGCAAATTGCGACGGCCTCAAATTCGTTGTAAATTGCGACAGATTTTTGCGACGGTCTCAAATCTATCGCAAATTGCGACGGACATTTGCGACGGCCTTAGATCCATCGCAAATTTTGATGAACATTTGTGACGGCCTCACATCCGTCGCAAATTGCGATGACACAAATCTGTCGCAAATATATTTAGTTAGCAAAGATAATATGTTTTATATTTTAATTTTCTAATAATATATTAAATATATTATAATTTTAAAATGAGGTTTTTATTTAGTTCAAAATGAGTATGAGGAAAAACTTTCTTTTTTGTGAAATTTTAAAATGAGGTTTGTTTTTGGCGAGAGAATGTGGGGAAATTTTAAAAATTTGGGATTTGTTTGGATTTTGGAGGGAGAATGACTAATATAAAATTTTAATATATTATGAAAATTTATAAATTTTAAATATGTGATTATTTTTATTTTTTAATTAAAATTTTAATTTAATTTTAGTTTAAAAATATAATGAGTTTTAGTTTATTTCAAAATGGGTAATTTTAAAATGATGTTTTATTTTATTTCAAAATAGGTAAGAGGGAAACTCCAGGCAAGAGGTGTTGTGCCTACCAATCTTCTCCTTAGGGCGGATGGTTGGGGGTTCGAATCCCCGGTGAGGTGGTTAGCGCCATGTTAAAAGCTCGGGTCGGGCCCCTCACTCTCGAGTAAGAGTTGGACTCTGCGAGCGCATCCCAGGCCGAATCCGGATTAGTCGGCCCGTGTGGGTTCGGATACCGGATACTTAAGCAAAAAAAAAAATAGGTAAGAGGGAAAACTTTGTTTTCAATTTATTATGGTTTTGGCGGGAAAATTTTGAAAAATTTTAAATTTATTTGGACTTTGGACTTTGGAGGGAGAATGAGTTACGTAAAAATTTAATATATAATATTAGTTTAATATTAACTTAATACTTATATATATATATATATATATATATATATATATAAGAATAAATCAAATGGATGGAATTTTACTAATTAGTTGACATCCAACTTATAACAACTTACAAAGGAATAATTTTCATCAGCATTCCTTAAAATAACTTGAACTAAAGAAAAAATAATTAATTATATAACTAACAAATTTGCGACCAATTTTACGACGACCATCTAAGTCGTCACAATTTGCGACCAAATTTTGCAACTGAAATTTAGCCGTTGCAAATTTTGCAATCAATTTTGTGACAACCACCTAAGCCGTCACAATTTGTGATCGATTTTGGATTGTTTTAATGTGATTATTGATAGCATTAGTCGAAAAGATAGGATGTAAATATTTGATATATTTTATTAGCAAAGATAATATAATTTATATTTTGATATTCTAATAATATAGCAAAGATAATATAATTTTAAAATGAGGTTTTAGTTTATTTAAAAAAAATTGTTGGAGGGAAAAGTTTAATTTCTATTTATTCTAGTTTTGGCGGGAAAATTTTGGAAAATTTTGAACATTTTGTATTTGTTTGAAATTTTGAGGGAGAATGATGAAGAGAAAATTTTAATATATAACATTATTTTAATATTAACTTAATATATATAAAAATAAAGGGAAATTGAGGAATCTTACTTAGCAAACATCTCACTTACAACAATTTAGAGGAATAATTTTTATCGGCATTAACACATTATTTAAAAATAAACATATCCCTCTATAACATATAATTAATTACTTAGCATCATCTTTATTATAGCAAAAATATATATCGAATTGACTTTGAATGTCTTATAATATCTACCATATATCATATCACATTCCAACTGAACATAATTTGTCTGAGCCCAACATTAACCAGCGAATGTTGAGGTCTCTAGATATATCTTCCATACATATGATATAACTTTAGCTCTCATAGTGCATTTATCTACTATATACCAATTGTTATAGGCCAACTGACATGCACGATCAATTAGTTGACACAATTCTTACTTAATGCAACATATATTTTCATTCTTTATTTATAATTTTTGAGTATTAAAATTATATATGTAATACAAAATAGGTTATTAGTACTTATAAATATATATATATATATATATATATATGGGCTATAGTTTTTTGAAGTTACTATTCTATTTTTAATATTTACCCAACAATTCATATTCAAATAATAAATATTCGGACAAAATGCTTATTTTTAGTTTTTTTTTAAAAAAATTGTGTTTATAATTATCATTATCTCTATTTATTAATTCCAATAAATTTAATTTTCCAAGTATTTTGATTTGATTTAAATTAAAATTTAAATAGTATATCTTAAATTTTATTAAAAATATAAGTAGTAGTATATCATAATTTTCCTTCAATCCTTTCCTTTCCCCCCACACGCTTCTGTTCTTTTCTTTTTCCCCCACACCCGCCGCCCCTCCTTCTTCTTCTTCTTCTTCTTCTAGGGCTAGAGAGATAGAGCTGGAGAGTGCAATGTACACTAAATGTTAGGGTTGGATCCGGCGATCATCGGAGTCGGAGCAAACAACGGTACTCCTTGAGTTGGACTTTTCGGCCTTCCAACCCTAAATTAGGAGAACAGCTTCTCTACTTCATATTGTCGTCTCTTAGAGGGCCAATTCAATCGGCAAAAGTACTTTTAACTCTTTTTGTCTGTGTTGTTGTTGTTATATGTTTGAATTTTAAATTCCATTTGCTCTCGATCTCTGTTTTTTTTTTACATAAACAAATTCCTTATGTGAGTGATTTTTTTTAGGACTTTGATAAGATTTGGCCAATTTTTGATTCTGCGCAATCTCGTGATTTTCGAAAGGTGATAATTACCACATTTAATTCAATCTAAGTTATTGTTTTAAGTTCAAACTACAGATTTGATATTGAAATGATTTTGAACATGAATATTTGGTTGTACAAGGGATTATAAGTGAGCTGGAATCGCAAGGTGCACTACCTCGGAGCAATTCCAGGGTTTCATCTCTTGCAACTTGTTGTGGACCAAGGTTAGCTTGTGCAGACCTTCAATTAGTTTTACTGTTAATAGTTGAAGACATTATGGTGGTACAATCTAGCTTTACTCCAGCAGCTATCTTTTTGTAATATTTTAGTGCTTTCTAGCAATCAACTTAGCATTTTGGCTCATTCATGGTAGAAGTCTTATTTATTGGAGGCATTAACTTTGAAGTCTTATTTTGCATGTCTTTACATGATGTGTATATATGTATAATAGTGATTCATCTTTCACTTTAGTATCTTGCATGCATGTATTTAACTTTTCATGCCATAAGTATATATATGAATGTATATATAATTTTTTTTTCAGTTCCAGTAGTTATTAGCATGATTTGTTTTATCTTGTATTTTTGCTTGGCTTTTATGGCATATAGGTATTTTGCATGATAGCTAGTTATTTCTTTTCTATTTGAGTAGTGTGTATGATTTGCATGGTTTTTGTATATAGTTTTTTGCATGTTTTGCATGGATAATTTGAAGTTTTCGGTATGTATGTATAGTTGCATGGTTCTAGTGTAATTTCCATTTGCATGATTCTTACATGATTTGCATATACATTTTAGCTATCTTCCACTTTAGTGTAGGTTGCATGCATGTAATTGACTTTATGAATAGATATATATGTAGTGCATTTTTATTTCCAGTAGGTAGTGCATGTTCTTTTTGTCTTTGCATGGCATTTAGTATGTATAGATACATTAGCTATATATATTATTCCTTTATTGTTTCTAATTTTCAGTGGTATATAGATATAGATATAAGTTTGTATAATGCATTTCAATTTGAGATTTTTGTCCAGTTCAGTTCTTATTGCCATGCTGAATTTTTGCTTGTTTGTAATATTTCGCTCAGTAGCCCTTGCAGGTTTTGTTTAGTTCTTTGTATCAATTTCAGTAGCAGTAAGCTTGCAGAATATATGTATAGCTTTGATAACTGTTGTTTCCGGCAATACAGTGGCTGTATAAGTGTATGTCCTCTGCTGAAATTTATTTCCAGAAAATTCAGTTTACTATTCCTCTGTTTTAATGAAATTTCCAGTAGCTATTATGGCCAATTCCCCTGTTTTAATGTTAATTTGAATCTCCTATGATATTCCTTTTGGTTCTCTTCAAGTGATGAATGTCTTTTTGGTTGTTGTCAATAGTAGTTATAGGTATTGTATTTGATTCAAGAAATGTATTGAATCATCAAACACCTTTTGCATGTTAGCTTGTGCAGCTCTGGTTTTAGCAGATAGATATGTTGCCTGAAACTACTAGAGTTACCACAGCATACTTATGCAGTCTTCTTTTCTAAGTTTATCTGAATCATGAGCAGTTTTGAATATGTGTCAATTGATTGGTATTGCTTTGGACACATGCTGGTCATTTTCATCCATTCTCTGTACTGACCTTGAGAAACATACTTCTAGGTGATTATATATTCGATTATATTGATCTTCTCTAGTTATAATGAGTACCATAGGTGAGTTAAGCAACTTTTTAACTTGTACTGGCCATCGATTGCATTTAAGCTCTAATCCTTATTTTGCTAATTTCTCAGGTGCATTGCTGCTAAGGGTGATGATGCTCCTGAGTGTGAGAAGTTTGCAAAATACTACCATTCACTTTGCCCAGGCGAATGGGTTGTGCAGGTTGATCAGTACTGCTTCTTGAAAACACTGACTTTTCAATGGGAAAAACATGATAGTGTATTGATACGAAGGAACTGGGAGAAGATTTGTCAAAGAAGATTACGATCATCTTGCTTGGGATTAGAGAGAAGTTTGCAAATTTTTGTATTATTAGTACAATGACATTTTAGAATGATTTGTTGTATGAAATTTATATATTGTTAGTATAATGACATTTTAGAATGTGAAATGTTTTATTTATGTTTTAATTTAGTTATACATATATGGATTTTTTTTTATATATATTTAAATAAATTTTCAGGTATTTAATAAATAATTTTATAAAATTATTAAATTAAAAATGAATTTATTAAAATTTGTCAAAAAGCAAAATAGTGATGGCCAAGACTGTTGCAAATTGGTCGCAAATAGCGACGGTTAGGACTGTCCGCGACGACCTTGACCATTGCAAATCTGTCGCTATTTGTGACGGCCCCCGACCGTCGCAAATAGTGATCGATTTTTGATCCGTTGCAAATCGTAATTTGTGATGGATTTGGCCGTCGCAAATCCTGAAATTTCTTGTAGTGTACATCTTCACCCGACCGAACAGGACCATCGTATCCCCTTCCTCGGTACAAACAACTTTCCATGTAGATGAACCCAACTGTTCAGGACCTGTGCTCTCATGACCTGCCCACTGCCCATATTTCTCTCTCAAAATTCTGCTACTGATTGCTTCGGGTCTCACAAATTTCCGCCACCCCACTTTTGCAAGTAGTGCTTAATTCATACTCCTCAAACATGGGAAGCCTAATCCCCCCTCACCTTTAGGGTGGCAGGGAGTGCTCCAATTAATCGTATGTAGCCTTCTCACCCCTCCAAAATCACCCCAAAAGAAACCCCTACATATCTTCTCAATTTCCGCCAATATACCTTTCGAGATCGCTATTGACTGCATCGTATAGATGGGTATGGCCGCCAGTGTGGACTTGATTAACACTTGTCCGAGCAGCACGAGATAAAGTCTTGATCTTCTAGGCTGTTAACTTGCTCCTCACTTTTTCCACCAGGTATAAATAAGTCGCCTTGGTCACCCGACCATTCAAAACCGGCACCCCCAAGTATGTACCAAGAGAAGCGGTAGCCATTACCCCAAGGCTTGAACAAATCGAGTTCCTCAAGTAGCCTGGAGTATTGGGCGAAAACCAAATAACTGTCTTACCCCTATTCATCCTCTGTCCAGATTCTTGGCAAAACCGATCCACAACATACTCTATAACCCAAGCTTGTGAATGTGAAGCGTGACCAAACAACAAAAGGTCATCGGCGAAGCACAAATGAGAGAGTGGGGATCCCCCCCGACACAGCCTCACTACTCTCCATTGTCCTTCGGTAACTGCAGCCTGTATCCTGTGATGCAACGTTTCCATACACAATACAAACAAGTACGGAGAAAGTGGGTCACCTTGGCGTAGCCCTCTCGTCGGATAAAATGCTTCCAATAATTCCCCATTCCAACAAACTCTCAAAGAAGTAGTTGTAACAATGGACATGATAAGGTTCCGGATGGTTTCCGAAAATCTCGTAAATCCTAACACCTTCCGTAAAAAATCCCAGTCCACCCTATCATATGCTTTCTCAAGATCAATCTTCATTATCATTCCACAAGACACCCCTTTCCTCCGCCATAGAGAGTGCACAATCTCCTGGATGGCTATAGTGTTATCAGCTGTCAACCAACCCAGAATGAAACTCGATTGGGAGGCTCCTAATAATTCGGTCATTAGTACTTGCAACCTATTCGCCATCACCTTAGATATCAATTTGATAACCACATTGCACAAGGAAATAGGTCGGAATTTTGACAGAAGTTCCGGGTTTTCCACTTTTGGAATCAAACATATCAATGCTTGCATTTACATCGGCTGGAACAGTCCCACTTCGAACGCTTCTTGAACAAAAGTCGTCACTGACCCGCCCACAATTGGCCAAAATTGCTGGAAGAAACTCGGCGGGTAGCCGTCAGGACCTGGTGCTTTATCCGGGTTCATTTGGAATAAAGCTCTCCGAATCTCCTCTTCCATAACTGGCCCATTCAAACTACGTTTCACCCGTTCATCCACCGACGGAAAATTCCAGTCGGCTACTTCGCACATCGCACATAATTCCTTCGTGTAAAGAGTCTTAAAAAAAAATCTCTAGCTGCTCTTTTAAGGCTATTTGGATCGGTCTCCCAATTCCCGTCCCTGGTTATCGTATTCCTCCGTCTCCTATTCAAAGTAGAGAGGTGAAAAGACTTTGTGCACCTTTCTCCGAAATTCAGCCAGTTACAGCGTGACTTCGTCTCCATAGAAGTTCCTCCTGGTGTAGAGCCATAGTCAATTCCTCCCGAACTGATATCTCCAGTTGTTCCATATAATGAGACTTCCTCCTGCTGAGAGCCCGTTGAATTCCATCGAGTCCGGCCAAACATCTATGTTTTCTATCAAAGATGTTACCAAAAATTCTGCGATTCCAAACAAGGGCCTCTCTGCTAAAATTTACCAAGCTCAGCTGTTTCCCATACCATCCCGACAAATTCTGAAAAGTGGGGGTGATCATACCATGCACAAAGAACCTTGAACGAGCTCTTAGATCGTGTTCTCTCTTGTTGGACTGGTCGGCTCAGAAGCGGGTGGTGGTCCGACCGAGTCCTAGGCAAATGGAGCACCTGACTCCCTTAAAAACAAGTCAACCAAGCCTGGTTACAAAAACACCGAAAAATCCGCTCATCAATAGCTGCCCTCCCCCGTCTCATATTCGACCAAGTGTATTTCGGGCCTGTGAACCCCATATCAATGAGCTCACAGCTGTCTATCATCTCTCTCGGTGGACACACACGATTTTGGACAATAGCATTTCCACCCCTTTTGTTGGAGGACTCCAACACTTGGTTGAAGTCCCCAATGAGTAACCATGGGAGATCCAAAACAACACCAATACTGCCCAAGTACTTCCATAGATGATCTCGAAAATTTGGTTTTGGTGATGCATAAATAGCTGAAAGAAACCAGTACGGATTCCCTCCCCTTTTTACCACCACATTAACCACCCGATCATCAATAGATATAGGGATTACCTGCAAAACAGATACATTCCACAAGATCAATATTCCCCCCTGTAAAGCCACAAGCTTCGGCTACAACAAAATCGGTAAAGCCAGTTTTATCCAAAATAACACCAATATGATCACTCAAAACACGAGTTTCAACAAGAATTAAAATAGAAGGGGAGTATTGTTTAACAAATTGCAAAAGATGTTTCAAAAAGATTGTGGATCCTGCTCCCCGACAGTTCCACGCCAAAACAGAAGGGACAAACATTACAAAAGTTTAAAAAGCTCGAGAGGGCTGCTTAGCCCTGCCCCTGGCCACTTGAAACTCCCTATCCTTGGGTGCCTTCTCTGCACTGGTACCTGATAAGGTCTGATTCACCGAGCCTCCATATGCCCCCGCCGAGCCTTGGCTCCCTCCCTAACCGGTAGCTACCTCTCCCCAGTGCCCCTTGTTGCACTCCCCTGCCCCCTTCGACTTGGATCCGGAAGAGTTTGATTGTTGTCGGGTCGGATTCTTCCCCTTCATACCAAGCTTTGGTCCACCAAATGGTCCCTTGGACCCACTTTGTTGT
>JAHSUH010000265.1:0-25756 GCA_025388415.1 Cynanchum wilfordii | reverse complement strand
AGGACGTTGTATCCCACATACAGGTTTGTGATGCATGTCAAAGAACAGGTAACATTTCTTCCGAGGATGGTATGCCCCAAAGAGGAATTCAAAGTGTTCAGATTTTTTATATTTGGGGTATAGACTTTATGGGACCATTTCCATCTTCATATGGAAATAAATACATTTTAGTAGTTGTTGAATATTTTTCTAAATGGCCCGAGGCTCGGGCATTACCTACTAACGATGCTAAAGTTGAGTGCAGATTTCTTAGAAAATTATTTGTCGGATTCGGCTGTCCAAGAGCTTTAATAAGTGACAGAGTTCATCACAAGCTTTCCACCACCTATCATCCACAAACGAATGGACAAGTTGAGGTAACCAACAGAGGTATCAAAAGGATTTTAGAGAAAACCGTAGGTGTACATAGAAAATATTGGTCTACAAAGCTTGATGATGCATTATGGGCATTTAGGACTCCATTTAGAACATCTACAAGATTTTCTCCTTATCTTTAATTTATGGAAAAGCATGTCACTTACCTATTGAAATAGAACATAAAGCATATTGGGCTTTGAAAAAGTGCAATCTAGATGATGAGCTAATCGGAAAAGATAGGATGTTGCAAATAAATGAGCTTGATGAATGGAGATATAATGCGTACGAGAATTCTTTGAATTTCAAAATGAAAAGTAAAATTTTGCATGATAAGAAACTTAGAAATTTAAAGAATTTTCAGCCTTGGCGACAAAGTGTTATTATTTAACTCCCGTTTGAGAATGTTTCCAGGAAAATTACGCAGTTTTTGGTTAGGTCCATTTACTATCAAAGAAGTATCACCCTATGGAGCTTGTGAAATAGAAGATACAGATGGGAAAATTTTCAAGGTAAATGGTCAAAGGTTAAAATTCTACAAAGAACCATTCGAGGTGGACAATACAGAGGAATATTTCGATTGATAGAAGGTAGTCCAGCTAAATGACAAAAACGAAGCGCTTTCAGGGAGGCAACCCTGTGTTTGTTTTCTCTTCCCTCTTTTTGTTTTATTTATTTCGTTTTTGCTTCTATTTTTGTGTTTGCTTCTGTTTTTTGTTTTTGTTCCTTGTTTTTCTATTTTTAGGACACTACTTAGTCTTAAACATCTTTCTGCTATACTTTGTCTTATTTGTTCATAGATGTTTTAAATTAAGTGTGGGGTTTTTCATCTCCACCTGCCTACAACACCGAGGACAATGTTCGTTTTAAGTGTGGGGTAGGGGTGAATTTCGGTGGGCTACTGTGGGCTAAATTTTGCTACTTTTTTTAGAATTTTCTCGAATTTTATGGCAATTTTAAACATTTTGGGATATCCGATAAACTTTTGAAGTATGATTTACTCCGCCTATGATAAAAACTATTTGGTTTATTGTAAGAATCTTGAGGATTGAGTTTGATTTATTCATAGAAACTTGATGCTAGTCTAGTTGTAGGAAATCCCTGTTATCTTTAGCACATCTATTTTGGCACAATTGTTTGACTGATGGATCACTTTTGAACTTTTAGTTAAATAGTCTTGGAGCATTGCATAGTCCAAAAGGTATTCTTCTATAAGTAAATGTACCAAAAGGACAAGTAGATGTTGTTTTCTCCTGATCCTCAGGAGCTATATGAATCTGAAAGTAACCAGAGAATCCATCTAAAACACAATAATGAGACTTACCTGCTAATCTTTCGAGCATTTGATCGATAAATGGTAAAGGAAAATGATCTTTCCTCGTTGCTTGATTCAACTTCCTATAGTCAATACAAACTCTCCAATTGTTTTGTATTCCGGTAGGCACAAGTTCATTTTTCTCATTCTTTACCACTGTAATTCCTGTCTTTTTAGGAACAACTTGCACTAGACTCACCCATTTACTATCGGAAATAGGATAAATAATACCAGCAGAAAGTAATTTACTCACCTCTTTCTTAACAACATCTAAGATTGTGGGGTTTAGTCTTCGTTGAGGTTGTCTCACTGTTTTAGCTCCATCCTCTAAAAGGATCCTATGCATGCATACAGAAGGACTAATATCGGGAATATCAGCTAATGTCCACCCAATTGCTTTCTTATTATTTTGTAACAACTTTAGCAACTTACTTTCTTGATCGGATTCAAGGTTATTAGCAATAATGACAGGTAATTTTTCCCCCCCTTCTAGATAAGCATACTTAAGATTGTTTGGTAAAGGCTTAAGCTCTAGTGTAGGAGGTTCTTGAATAGATGGAACTATTCTAGTGGATTTTACTTCATTAAAATTTTGAACATGTGCACTATAACAATCATCATCCACAAAATCATCAATAAAATCAACACAATTTATAACTTGAGAAGAATTTAAATGAGGTAGAAGTATTCATGGATGATTTTACTGATTATGGAAATTCTTTTGATGAATGTTTAGAACATCTTGGAGCTGTTTTAAACAGATGCGTTGAAAAGAATTTAGTTTTAAATTTTGAAAAATGTCATTTTATGGTAGAGCAAGGCATTGTGTTAGGTCATGTCATTTCCAAAGATGGTATTAAGGTTGATAAATCTAAAGTTGATGTAATTACTTCCTTACCCTATCCTACTTGTGTTCGGGATGTGCGTTCTTTTCTTGGTCATGCAGGTTTTTATAGAAGATTTATTAAGGATTTCAGTAACATTGCACTTCCTCTTTCATGATTGTTGCAAAAGGAGACTGATTTTGTTTTTGATAATCATTGCAAAGAATCGTTTGATGACTTGAAGGGGAGACTTACCTCTCCACCTGTTATTCAACCACCACGATGGGATCTTCCTTTTGAGTTGATGTGTGATGCTTCCAATTATGCATTGGGAGCAGTTTTGTCCCAAAGAGTTGATAAAATTTCTCATGTTATAGCTTATGCTTCGCGAACTTTAAATTCTGCTCAAGCCAACTACACCACTACGGAAAAAGAATTTTTAGTTGTGGTGTTTTCTTTAGATAAATTCCGATCTTATTTACTTGGTACTAAAGTTATTGTTTATTCCGATCATGCATCTTTAAAATTCTTGTTGAAGAAACCTGAAGCAAAACCCAGACTTATCCGATGGATGTTACTTCTCCAAGAATTTGACATTGAGATCAAAGATAAAAGTGGTGCTGAAAATTTAGTTGTTGATCATGTGAGCAGAATAGTCTCTCCCACCGATGCAATGGAACAAGTACCCCTTCGAGATACTTTTCCGGATGAACAACTTTATCAGCTAAAAGGTAAGGATCCATGGTATGCAGATATTGTTAATTTTCTAGTTTCTCATGAAATACCTGCACATTTTAGTAGGCATCAAGTTAATAAGTTAAGGAGTGAATCTAAATATTATGTTTGGGATGATCCCTATTTGTGGCGTATTTGTAGTGATCAAGTCATTCGGAGCTGTGTTCCCGATTTTGAATTCTCTTATGTTTTAAAATTTTGTCATACACTTGCATGTGGTGGTCATTTTGGTTCTCAAAGAACTGTTAGGAAAATATTAGATTCTGGATTATATTGGCCTACTTTATTCCGTGATTCATATGATTATTGTAAATGTTGTACACATTGCCAAAACACTGGAAATATGACTAGGAGGAATGAGATGCCTCAACAACCAATATTATTCTGTGAAGTTTTTGATGTTTGGGGTATTGACTTTATGGGTCCTTTTCCATGTTCTTTTGGTTTTGTGTACATTCTCCTTGCATGCGATTATGTTTCTAAGTGGGTGGAAGCAAAAGCTACTCGAACTAATGATGCCGTTGTGGTTGTAGATTTTGTTAGAACTCATATTTTCTGCAGGTTTGGTATTCCTAAAGCAATTATTAGCGATCAAGGTTCTCATTTTTGTAATAGGAATATTGAGGCTCTTTTCAGAAAATATGGAGTTGTTCATAAGGTATCCTCAGCCTACCATCCACAAACGAATGGCCAAGCGAAGTTTCCAATAGGGAGATAAAACAAATTTTAGAAAAGAGAGTCCAACCTAACCGCAAGGATTGGAGTAAACGATTAGATGATGCATTATGGGCATACCGTACTGCATTTAAAACTCCCATTGGCATGTCCCCATACCGGATAGTATTTGGTAAAGCTTGTCATTTACCAGTTGATTTGGAACATAAAACGTATTGGGCGGTTAAACAATGCAATGTGGACATCAACCCAGCTGGTACTCATCGAAAACTTCAACTTCAAGAGCTAGAGGAAATTCGATTAGCATCTTATGAAAATTCGAGAATCTACAAAGAAAGAACTAAAGTTGCTCATGACAAAATGATTCAGAAAAAGGAATTCCAGAATGGAGACAAAGTCCTCCACAATTCACGTCTTAGATTGATGCCCGGTAAGTTACGTTCTAGGTGGCTTGGTCCTTTTATTGTTACTAATGTTTATCCTTATGGTGCAATTGAGATTATGAGCGAGACCACTAGAAAGCATTTTCAAGTCAATGGACAAAGGCTTAAGAAATTTTATGCAGATTTTCAGGAGCACACAGTGGAGGAGCTCCAACTTCAATCCACCTCCTACATCCGATACCACCAGGATGTTTATTTTCCCTTCTCTTGTTTTATTTTTTCCTATATCTATATATTTGTTTTACATTGAGGACAATGTTGAATTCAAGTGTGGGGGGAAGAACATTTTATTATGCTTCGCATTTATCTTTTATTTTATTTTATTTTTTTTTAATTTTTTATTTTTTGTTATTTTCTAAATTTTTTTTTTGAGCTTTTTCAAAACTTTTAGCTTACCGGAGAAGATATATTGATGAGTAATTATGATATTTGCTAATTATCAGAATGCTACGACCCTGAGGGTTGATTTGGTTAAATTTGTTGACGCTTGATACTAGCTTGGTTATAGAAAATCTCCGATTATTTGCGCACATCTAGTTTTGATGAGTTGTTTGATTGATGGATCACTCTTGAAACACTTAGTTGATGGTATTAGATCATTTGGGGTTTGTGATGACTGTCGTAGTTGCTTGAAAGGATTTTGGGAAAAAAATGCCACCAATATAAATTGATTTTAATAAAGAAAAGAAAAATTGATTTGACTACTCGAGAATCACTTCGATGGGAACTTAATGCCTAGTACCCTAAGGTCCTTATGATCTAGGAGCTGCCGAAGTGGAACTCGCTACATGGGTAGTTCAAATTGAAAGTAAAACAACATCCATTGCACTAAATAATAATAAGGTTAGTCTGCGAGTATTCTTGATTACTTGAGAACCGCTTCGAAGGGAACCGATGTGTAATTTGAGTTATATATAAATAATAAAAATAATATAAATAATCGAATAAATAATACTAAAAATAATAAGAATCTTAAGATTAAAATAAGTTTGTCACTAATAAAATAACTCAATTAGACAGAACACCTATCGAAATAGTTTAGTAAATATGGTACTATTCAGATTTTAAATTTATAAAAATCGTTTTTCCCTAAGACTTCTATTAAATTCTAGTGTGGAAAATATAATCAAACTAATTATGAATATGATTTGTGAATAAGGATCATTCAACAAGTAAATCAACCAATATCAAGAATGATAAGATTGAATTCTAAATCCTAGAAAGCAAATTAAAAGCAAGTAAAGTAAAATCATGGATGAGAGAATATTGAATATTTGAAGAACTCACTAAACACATTAGAGAGAGTGGAGGATACACTTCACAACAAAATCAAGTATCATGATTCAACTATTACAATTTCACCGAATCCGAGTCTAAAGATGAACTTCCTCAATACGTGTCGTTGAAAGAAATTCATACGTGAAGAACAACTCGAATATATTAGTAAGATCAAATCCCTACTAATCATCCAAGGTCCGGTACATCAATAGGAAGACAATCCAACTAACCTAGCACTAATCGTATATCCAAGGTCCGGCTTAACAATTAGTGTTAACCCGAACCACAAGATCGAATTAGGGCTCAACTCAAGATAAACAATCAAATCAAAGCCATAATTGAAATTGCAATTCAAGTTAATGAAATCATAACAATCAACTCACAATAGATCAATCTCATAGTGAAAGTATAACATGAAACCAACCACTTCTACTCTAAAGAAATGTAGGAGAAGAGAGTTCCTATTAGGTTGGTAAACTAGATTACAAGAATTATCAACAAAAATACTTGAAGAAGGTAAGAAAATAATTCCAAAACCAGTTGTCAATTGAATCCGGAAAGATCTCTTCACCTCAACTTTCTTCTTGAATCATCTTCTTGTTCCTTGAAGCTTGAATGGTTGAAGTAGCTCAAAATCCTCTTGATCAAGTCACAAAACTCTACCTCATAGACCAAGGAGAGATTTCATAACCTAACTAGAAACATTTATTCACTAAAACAACCTAGGGAATTATCTAATCAAAGTTATTCAATCAAAGTAATAGAAATTCCCCAAAGTCTCTACCAAAAATATATGAAATTGAAGGAAAACCTAATATGATATTCAATATCTAAGAACAATGTGTAATATAATCCGATCCTCAAGCCAATCTAATTAAAGCTAAAAATTCTAGTATTTATAGATCTACTAAACCAGGGGTAAAATCGTCAATTTACATAAAAAATATTCTGGACAGAGCATCCTTACGGGCGTAGCCCCTTGTGCATTACGGGCGTTTGAGGCGGTTAAAGGCAACGGGCGTAAAAAGGGCAACGGGCGTAAAAATAAAAAAAAAAAAAAAAAAGCAAAATAAACACGCCCGTGTTCATGCTGCTGGCTGGGCGTGTTCATGCTTCCGGATGGGCGTGTTCATGATGCCGAGCGCATGTTCATCCTGTTGAGCGCGTGTTCATGGGCTGTTTTTGTACATCTTTCCGGAAATTGCATATTTAGTCCCCGAACTTCACTCCTTTGATCAATTAGCTCCATAAACTTCCTAAAAACATAAAATATCACAATCAAGTGCACAATTAATATATTTATCTCAATTTACTCTAATAATCCTCAACAATTATGCACAAATACCCTTCCAAAACATTACCAAATTTAGCGTTATCATAATACCCCACAACTTAACCTTTGCTTGTCCTCAAGCAAATCAAAGAAAGAATTTTGAACAAACAAATCATTGAAGAGAAGTGCATAAATGTTTTCTCAAAGAATTCAAACTAACTAGTTTACTTTTCAAAGATCTCATAAACAAAGTGTTTAAGGAATGATTCACTTCTATACCTCATCAAGTGTTTTCTTGTCTAAGTCAAGAAAAATCAATTTGAACAAATCATTTTCAACTTAAATACCAGAAATGATCATAAAAGCATCCCGAGTGAAGTGTGTGCTCTATCTCAATTAGTGATCCAAATAGCAAATTTCTTCCCGAAGCAAATTACTCAAATAGTGGTTCGGTCGATCGAAAACTTCAACAACGAGACATAATCACAATCAAATCTCAATAAACAAGTCACTTATTCAAAAGTAAATTTTTATTCAATTTATTGTCTTTTATTCAAGGTTTTTATTGTTTGCTTAACAATATCAACTTTAACTACCCTTGTAACGAGTTCCACTCCGATGACTCCCAAATCCCGAGGACCTTAGGGCACCAGGCATTCAATTCCCATAAGAAGTGGTGCTCAAGTAGCAAAGGATACATGCAAATAACCTTTTATTCAATTTTTTTCAACGAAAATAATAAAAAATGTGGCAAGTCTCTCAAAGAATTTTTCAAGTGAAAATTCAAGTCATTTCCATTCCCAAAAGACTTAATACTATTCAAATAAATGTCAAAAAGTAGTCCACTAATCATAATAACCAACCAAGAATAGCTGTGTCAAAATAATTTCAGGATTTTCCTATAATCATGCTCGTATCAAGTATCAACAAGATGAAACAAATCAAATCTCGAGACTTTTAACAATCAACAAATAGTTTATATCATAGGCTAAGCGAATCAAATTCCCACAAAAAGTTCACAAAACAATCTTTTCAAGTAAACTAATCATTTTGAAAAATTTGAAAAATTAAGCAATTTTTTTGAAAATATTTGCAAATTGAGATAAAACGAGCACACACACCTACCCCACAACTTGAATATTGCACTGTCCTCGGTGTAAAAAGTGAATACCCCACAACTTATTTTAGAAAAATAAGTAAGTGCGAAAAAAATATATATACAAAATGGGAATAAGTGCGAAAAACTAGAAAAATAAAAACAAGAAAATAAGAAAATTATATTCAAAACGGGAAAGTAAACTATGAACACAAAAGATAATCATATAAATCCAAATAAATCAAATAGTACATGCCGAGTAAAAACAACTAAAATAATCTAAAAAGTGAATAAATAAAACAAATAAACCCTATCCGGAACATCCGGGAATAATATAACAAACAAGATAATAAAACCTATACTGGAACATCCAGCCACTAATAAAGCGACGTAGACAAATATTGAACGCCAAAAACCAAGTATGACTCGATAAAAGCGGTAAAAGGAAAGGGAAGAAAGACAAATCTTGTTTCCGAAGCAAGCCCGTTTGGAACTTATTTTGTTCCTTTCTTAGGAGCTTCTTCCTTCTTCAATGACTTTTATAAGGCTCGCTTTGTCCTCCCTAACAACATCATCTTTCAAAAAAAAAAAAAAAAATTTTCGATAGAATTTTGTTCAGTGGGGTGGAGTAGTCATTTTTGCTTGTTCTCGAAAATTGTCCTGGACAATTGTCCCACTTGCATTTCCAAGTTTTGTAGCGAAGCCTATTGATTCTTGTATTACCTTCAACAAACAATCAAGAAAGATAGAATACAACAAAACAAAGAAAGAGAGAAATTACAAAATTAAAATTGTCCTACTACAAACGATCTAGTAAAGAAATTAAAAGATCAAGAAAAACAAGGTAAATAAATCACATTACCTACAAAACAAGAATAGAGAGATTAGTAAGGATAAAAGGAAATAAAATATAAGATTATTAAATAATGCTAATCTAATAAAAAAAATAAGGAAAAGAAAATGAATTAAATTAATTGAATGAAAGAAAGAAGAAAAAGAATGAAAGAATGATAAAGAAGAATGGAATGAAATGTATAAAATAGAAAGAAAGTTGAAAGAAATAAAAATGGAGAAGGAATTGAAAAGATTTAATGAGCATGCAAGATTAAATAGAAAAGGAAAAGAAATGAATTCTGGAAATTACTTTGAAGAAGTGAAAATGAAAAGAAAATTTGGCATGCTCTCGGGTAGAAAGAAAAAACAGGGGAAATAAAATTTCAATTCTGGAATTATGTTCAAAACAGAGAAAATACAGAAATATACAATAATTAGCTACTGGAATTTTGAATAAAACAGAGGAATTAATCTTTATAGCTACTGGATTTCTCTGCAAAACAGAGGAAAAATGCATGATGGAATTATTAGAATGACCAAAACAGATTGCAACTCACAAAATTCTGGGCACTTTCAACAAAAAATATTGAAGAAAACTCACTGAAATTTTGCACAAAAACAGAACAAAATATGTAACAACTACTGGATTAAATATAAGGCAGTAGTGATGTAAAAATCTGCCACTGTACTGCCCAAAATTTCAGCAAAAACTGAACAAAAACAAGCATACCACAAATTTCTGGATTAAAAATTTCAGCAGCAGTGCAAACCAAATGTTACTGGACTGCCCACAATTAATTTTACTGAAAATTCAGTGTACAAAAGGTATACAAAAACATCTAGCTACTGGAAAATAGAACAAAAATGTTCATGCATTTGAATTTCTAATTTGATCATGCAAAATGTCTATATGATAGAAGTGAAACATATACATACAAACTATATGCTATTCATGAAGAACAAAAAGAAATGCAATTACATCAACTAACAAATCTATAAACCATTATTTACAATATCATGCAAAAACTGAATTTACAAAAGAAACCATACACTAACCTACTGGAAAATGAAAATAAGAACAAAGAAAATCATGCATTTGCTAACTAAATTAACCATGCAAAATCAAAGAACACAAAGAACAAACTTCTACCTACTGGAAATGAGGATACATAATATATATATACATCTATTCCTATAATAAAGTACATGCAAAAAGAACTACTGGAAGATCAAGCTGCAATGCAAAAGCATGCGAATGCAGATTATAAAAACAAAACATGCAGTACTAACCTATTAGAACATAATAACCTAATTCTAACTACTGGAATGTAGAAATTAAGGAGAAATCCATGTAATAATATTTACCTAAATCACCATGCAAACTATATCTAAGTAAAAGCTATGCAAACTGTACTACTACAAAATAATATGCAGTTTGGTAAAACCATCAAAACAACTAAAACATATGCTAAGTAAAGGAAAACAAAGAACAGCAAAGTCATGCAATCAAAATCTATCAAATAAAAGTCATGCAAACTATGAAAATAAGAGACAAAAACATTATAAGCATATTCATACTAGTATATTAAATCAATTGTAAAGAAAAACAAAACATGCAACCTAACTAAATCATATTCAAAAAAAACAACTAACACAAAATACTTGAAATCTGAAAAATGAAATGTAACAAAGCTAATGAAGCGAATTAAATAACTAAACTAGAAATGTTGGTCACTAACTAGCATTTCTTAGAATTAGTTTCTAAGAATGCTACCTATTCAACAAAAAGCTATACATATTTATTTCCTAAAGAATTAAAAGAATACTAGATAAATTCCTAAAGATGCAAATCTAAAAATATCAATGGTGACCTTTTATTGAAAAATCTACTACATGCAAAATCTAGCAAAAATTTCAAAAGAAGAAATTAAAAGCAAAGCTATACCAAAACTCATATCAAATGCAAAGTAAGGCTAACAATTAAAAGATAGAAAATAAGAAAAACATCTAACATCAATTCCTAACAAAAGTAAGTATCTAGATAATAGTCTTCATGAATTGAAGATATTATTAGAATACTAACTAAACTAGAAAGCTCTTAAAGAAAATAAAGGAAAGAAGATAAAATGAATTGAAGATGCATTACTAACTAAGAAATGTAAAACAACTAAAGAAAATGCAAAACAAGTAGATTACAAGTAATGAAACTAAGATTAAGAAGAGAAGTAAACTAAACTACTCTAACATAATACCTAAAAATCAAGATAATATCTATAATAACTATCAAAAATCATAAAATGAAAACATGGAAATACATCTAAGAACATGAAATATGAATCAATCAAGAAAGAATCAAGTTAGAAAACTAGTTAGATCTTATACTAACCATACCTAAGAATCTAATTAGAGAGAGTTAGAAGGATTAGAACAAACTATGCCAAGTTAGCAAGTAAGAAAAATAATTAGATATAAAAATTCTAAACTAAAGATCAAGCTAAGATGTTAAACCTAAAATCTAGGTTATTCTAAAGGATAAGGATCTAAAGAATCAAAAGCTAACCTAATCTAAAGCACTAAACTAACTAAGCTATCTAATCTAGATCAACTAAAGTTAACCTAAATCTAAAATATCTAAGCTATATCTAACAAAAATCTCTAAGTAAAAGTTTACCTAAGGGATCTAAACTAACCAAAATACTAACTAAACCTAAAAATCATGAAACTAAATCATCTAACCTAAGATCTAAATCCAAAAATCTATAATCTAAGTAAAAGAAATTCTAAGAAAACAATCAATATGAAAGCAAGAGAAACAAAATACAAGTAACATAAGAAAACTACTAAACTAAGAAAAAGAAGAATCAAAGAATCAAAATTAAACTACTCAACTAAGAAATATGAAACAAATGAAATCGAAACATCTAAACTAAATGAAATAAAATCAATCAAGAAAATATCCAAGATCTATCAAAGAGATAAAAGATATTCTAAGAATTAGACATGAAAAATAAAAGTTACTTGAGAATGATATCATAAAACAAATCATATCAAAATTAATTCGTTATAAATTTCACACCGTTGATGAAAATTTTTCCCAAAAATTACAAACGAACTTAGAGGAAAAACATCACGAAAATTAATAGGATTCCCCGGCAACGGCGTCAAAAATCTAATGTGTAATTTGAGTTATATATAAATAATATAAATAATATAAATAATTTAAATAATCGAATAAATAATACTAAAAATAATAAGAATCTTAAGATTAAAATAAGTTTGTCACTAATAAAATAACTCAATTAGGCAGAGCACCTATCGAAATAGTTTAGTAAATATGGTAGTATTCAAATTTTAAATTTATAAAAATCGTTTTTCCCTAAGACTTCTATTAAATTCTAGTGTGGAAAATATAATCAAACTAATTATGAATATGATTTGTGAATAAGGATCATTCAACAAGTAAATCAACCAATATCAAGAATGATAAGATTGAATTCTAAATCCTAGAAAGCAAATTAAAAGCAAGTAAAATCATGGATGAGAGAATATTGAATATTTGAAGAACTCACTAAACACATTAGAGAGAGTGGAGGATACACTTCACAACAAAATCAAGTATCATGATTCAACTATTACAATTTCACCGAATCCGAGTCTAAAGATGAACTTCCTCAATACGTGTCGTTGAAAGAAATTCATACGTGAAGAACAACTCGAATATATTAGTAAGATCAAATCCCTACTAATCATCTAAGGTCCGGTACATCAATAGGAAGACAATCCAACTAACCTAGCACTAATCATATATCCAAGGTCCGGCTTAACAATTAGTGTTAACCCGAACCACAAGATCGAATTAGGGCTCAACTCAAGATAAACAATCAAATCAAAGCCATAATTGAAATTGCAATTCAAGTTAATGAAATCATAACAATCAACTCACAATAGATCAATCTCATAGTGAAAGTATAACATGAAACCAACCACTTCTACTCTAAAGAAATGTAGGAGAAGAGAGTTCCTATTAGGTTGGTAAACTAGATTACAAGAATTATCAACAAAAATACTTGAAGAAGGTAAGAAAATAATTCCAAAACCAGTTGTCAATTGAATCCGGAAAGATCTCTTCACCTCAACTTTCTTCTTGAATCATCTTCTTGTTCTTGAAGCTTGAATGGTTGAAGTAGCTCAAAATCCTCTTGATCAAGTCACAAAACTCTACCTCATAGACCAAGGAGAGATTTCATAACCTAACTAGAAACATTTATTCACTAAAACAACCTAGGGAATTATCTAATCAAAGTTATTCAATCAAAGTAATAGAAATTCCCCAAAGTCTCTACCAAAAATATATGAAATTGAAGGAAAACCTAATATGATATTCAATATCTAAGAACAATGTGTAATATAATCCGATCCTCAAGCCAATCTAATTAAGGCTAAAAATTCTAGTATTTATAGATCTACTAAACCAGGGGTAAAATCGTCAATTTACATAAAAAATTTTCGAGAGAGCATCCTTACGGGCGTAGCCCCCTGTGCATTACGGGCGTTTGAGGCGCGTTAAAGGCAACGGGCGTAAAAAGGGCAACGGGCGTAAAAATAAAAAAAATAAAAAAAATGCAAAATAAACACGCCCGTGTTCATGCTGCTGGCTGGGCGTGTTCATGCTTCTGGATGGGCGTGTTCATGATGCCGAGCGCATGTTCATCCTGCTGAGCGCGTGTTCATGGGCTGTTTTTGTACATCTTTCCGGAAATTGCATATTTAGTCCCCGAACTTCACTCCTTTGATCAATTAGCTCCATAAACTTCCCGAAAACATAAAATATCACAATCAAGTGCACAATTAATATATTTATCTCAATTTACTCTAATAATCCTCAACAATTATGCACAAATACCCTTCCAAAACATTACCAAATTTAGCGTTATCGGGAACTTAATGCATGGTACCCTAAGGTCCTTGTAACTGGGGGCCGGCCGAAGTGGAACTCGCTACATGGGTAATTTAAGTTAATATGTGAAAGTAGACGAAACCACAAAAATTGATTATGAGTACTAACTAAAAGTGGCACCAAACTTGAGATTCGATGGGTGATTGTGATTAGTTGTTATGAATTCGATTGATTGAGTTCATGTTGTAGTGAGTTGTTGAGAGGGGAAGTCTGTTGATTGAATGATAAGTCAAAATTGGAACACACATTACACCTCGAGAAAATTTTATGATTGAGCAAGTATTGAATGGATATGAGTTTTTCTAGATTGACTTCTCTTTATTTATGCATAAAGATAATTGATGAGGCAACTATGAGTACTTTCATTCTTTACATAACATGTTCTTGAAGGATAGACTTGTTGAATATTAAACTGAATAATTTTTACATAAATTATGTTTAGTAGTTTGCTTGAGGACAAACATGATTTAATTGTGGGAGAATTTGATAAGTCATAAATTTTCATAATTATTATATTTAATTTTCTTACCTTTTGATTAGATATCAAGCTAATTTGTGGAATTTATGTTTGTTTTGATGATAGTGGTGGAAAGTCAAAGATTAAGCAGAATTTGGTTAAAAGACTTATCTTAGTCATCAATTATTACGAAGATGTCTTTTAGAGGAAGAATTAAAATTTGAATGGATGACTATCAACAATTCCCAAGATATTTAAAGATATATTCAAATTATCTTATCTTTATTATTTTATTAGTTATTAGAGAGAGATAATTATCTCCTATTTTAATTAGGATTTTTATTTATTTATTATTATTCTATTAGGATTATGAAAAGTTAGTAAGAAGTTATTATTCTATTAGGATTCCGAGAAGTTAGGAAAAGTTTTATAAATAGGCCTACTCTACATTCTTTTCTCAACGAAGTTTTCAAGAATTAGAAAGAGAAGAGAGATGGAGACCGCGATGGCTGCCTAAGCTTCGATTTAGTCCAGGGAATGATTTCAAGATAAGTTCCGAGTTCATGATCTACACAAATCCCGGGTTTTAAGCTAATTTCCAATTTTGAATTCATTATTTTTAACAATTCAATATTTAGATCGCGTGATTGAATATTGATGAGGTTTTACTTAATTCTTTTGATGCTTTTTGAATGAATTAAGTTGAGATTTTATTATTTATGATTGAATTTAATCTTGGACAGTTTTGTGGCTTCACGAATTGCCTTGATATTATCATGGGTCTTAGGTTAAACTTAAATTTATTGATTAGGCGCTTGTCCTAGGATATACTTTTGTTGTTTAATTGAATTCTAACGGCTTCGTTAGTAGGTGATACGAATACTAATTAGGGCTTCCATTTAGTAGTCAATCAAGGAATTAGTTTTGAAATCTGGAAATTCATTAAGGAATGAGGAAGAACTTAAATTGAATCATTACCCTAGGACTGAAATATTTAAATCGATACTTGCGTTTTTCTTATTAGTTAATTGTTTCCTACAATTTTTCAATCTAAAAATCCCTCTTTTATTGTTTTCTATGTTCTTATTAATTGATTTCGATTAGGTTTCTTATGGAAACGACTCGGAAAACACCCTAAATTGCTCATTGATTTAATTGAATTAATCTTGGCCGATTTGACGACAATCGTGTAATTCTAAAACCCTACCAATAGGTACTCTGCATTAGTTGTGTTTGATTTTGTGACACTGTTTTGTGAGATTATTTGCTTTATATGATACTATATTTTTAGTCTCTCAAAACACACACCACCTACTTTCTAACTTGACATAGTTTGTTCTAATCCTTCTAACTTGTTCTAATTATATTCTAGGTATGGTTAGTTTTTAGGTTCTTTCTAATTTTTCTTACTTGTTTTAACATGACCTAATTGTTTACTTACTTACTTGACTTTGATTTAGATAGCTTTTAATGATTTTTAGTTAGATCTTTACTTGCTTTAGATTCATTTACTTGCCCTTTTAGTTAATCTTCTTTATTTAGTAAGTGGATAATATCTTGATTCTTGATGTGTGAGTTATATATATAAAAATAATATAAATAATTAAATAAATAATACTAAAAATAATAGGAATCTCTAAGATTAAAATAGGATTGTCACTAATAAAATAAACTCAACTAGGCAGAGCACCTATCGAAATAGTTTAGTAAATAAGGTGGTATTCGGATTTTAAATTTATAATAATCGTTATTTCCCAACACTTCTATTAAATTCTAGTGTGGAAAATATAATTGAATTAATTATGAATATGATTTGTGAATAAGGATCATTCAACAAGTAACCAACCATTATCAAGAATGATAGGATTGATTTCTATATCTAAAAAGCAAAGTAAAATAAAGCAAAGTAGAAGATCAAGCAAGTAATGGAAGGTAGAAAATCATAAGAAATAATAGGAGAAATGAAGGATACAAACTACTAGGGGCAAGATTAATCATGAAATAACTATCATAATCTCACCAATATTCAAGTCTAAAGTAGAATTTCTTCCATACGATTTGTGGCAAGAAACTCATTGATTTAAGAACACTTGAATGTTGACAAGATCAAATCTCCCATCAATCATCCTAGTTCGGTCCATCAAAAAGAAATCTAATTGAATCAACTTGGCACTAATTGTTGTCCTAGCCCGGCCTAACAATTAGTGTTAATCTGGAACTACAACCTCAAATCAAAGCTCAATACTCAAGATAAAATTCAGATTTAAAGCTATGAATGAAATTGCAATTTCAAATTAATAAAACTATAACAATCATCCATGAAAACCATAATTTGCCCAAAGTAATTGTAGAATAATACCAATCACTTCTACCTAAAATAAATGTAGAGAGAAGAGTTCCTAGGGTTGGTGTCTAATTACAAGATTGAAATTACAACAAATCAAAGAAAGAAGAGTAACCTCTTCAACCTCCTCTTTGCCAAACTTCTTTTTCTTCTTCAAATCTTCAAGTTGATGAAGTTGGTTCCTCTCTTGCAAGACTTCAAGGAAATTCATTATGGTTGAGGCAACTTCTCCCAAGATCTCACAAGATAATCTCTCAACTCACAACTTATGAAAGAGATCTCAAAATATGAAAATATCAAAGTATAGATCTAATTCAAAACCCTAAAACAAGTATTACAAAATCACTTTGATAGCATAATCCTTCCAAATACAAGCCAATCTAACCTCTAATCTAACCCTAATCTAACATTAATCCAACCTCTAAATAATGGTAAAAATCCCAATATTTATAGGTAAATTAATTAGGGGGTAAAATCGTCATTTTACATAAAAAAGAATCTAGACAGAGCATCACTACGGGCGTATACCATCCTTCAAGGGCGTACCATATTTCCAGAATGTTGCACTTTTGCCTCTGAATTTGTCTTTTTACACCAATTTGCCCCATAAGTTACCCGAAACAGAATATTTGCAATTAAACCCAAAATCAATCAACTTATCTCAATTTAATACAATTATATTCACAAATCATGCACAAATTATATCTCAAAACATGATCATATTTGATGTTATCAATTCTATTCTTTTCTTAGTCTATATTCTTTGAATCTCATTTTCTTAGTTAATATCTCATCCTCTTGTTCCTTTATTTTCTTGTCAATTCTATTCTTAGTTAGTTTTTATTCTAGTTTCCATTCTAGTGTAGGAGTTAATTCTCTAGTAATGTCTTCAATTAATGGAGATTATTATCTAGATACTTACTTTTGTTAGATAATTATGTTAGATGTTTTCATACTTTATACTTTTATTTGTTAGCCTTGTTTTTTTCCTAATATGAGTATTAGGTATGGCTTTGCATCTAGAATTCTTGTCTTTGCATTTAGTGATAAGATTTAGTTTTAGCTTGCATATTAGGTTTTCAATAAATGGTCACTTATTTTACTATTAGACTTGCATCTTTAGGATTTCCTTTAGTATTCTTTGAGTTCTTTAGGTAATAATATAGTATAGTTTTTTGTTGAGTAGAAAGCATTCTTAGAAATTAATTCTAAGAAATGCTAGTTTAGTGACCAACATTTCATTCCAGTAGCTTTATTCCATTTCAATCTTCAATTTTATATTATTATTCCAGTAGCCTTGGTTAATTTGCATGTTTTTGCTTTTCTTTGCATGTTATTTAGTTGACTTGCATGAATTTGCATGCTTTGTTTTGTTCTTGCATGAAATATAGTTAACACGTATATTTTCTATTCATATGCATGGTTTCTATGTTTTGCATGGCTTATATATATATGTATGTATTTTAATTGCAACCTGATTTTCCAGTAGTTCTTTCTGCATGCACTTTACTAGATTAATTGATATATACAATGTATTTTCAATTTCCAGTAGGTAGTGTGTGTTCCTTATTCTTTATTCTCTTCAATTTTGCATGATCAATTTAAATTAGCAAATGCATGATTTTTCTTGTTTTTATTTTCAATTTCCAGTAAAGTAGTATTTGGTTTCTTTGTAAATTCATTCTGCATGGTATTATAATTATGGCATATAGATACATTAGTTGTATATAATCTTATTTTCTTTTGTTTTTCAAGTTCCAGTAGCTAGGTGTTTATGTATATTTTTGTACACTGCATGATCAATGTATTTTCGGGCAGTGCAGTAGCAATTTTTATGTACTGCTGCCTTGTATTTAATCCAGTAGTTTCTTACATGTTTTATTCTGTTTTTGTGTGAAATTCCAGTAAGCATTCTTCACTACCCCTGCTGTATTTTCTTTCCAGCAATTGCAGTATGCAAATTCCTCTGCTTTTCAAAATTCCAGTAGCTAACATATGTACAATTCTGTTTTCTGCTCTGTTTTGTTAAACAAAATTCCAGAACTGAAAATTCACTTTTTCCCCTGCAGTATCCCCTGTTCTTTCTACCCGAGAGCATGCATTTCTTTCCTTTCATGTTCATTTCTTCAATTTGATGTCCAGATTCCATTTGAAGGGAATTGGAAAGAAAATTTGAGGAAGATGTTCTTGCAGCTTGGAAGAAAAAGAATGGAGATAATGGTACAAAATATCACGCCCCATACAGCTAAGTCTAAGGAAGAAAAAGAAAGGGAGGTCTTAAATCATTTCTTTAAGTCTCTTAAAAGCATCTCTTTGAATTTACCATTACTTGAGTTGATCAATAGTATGCCAAAGTATGCTAAGTTTCTTAAAGATATTTGTGCTAAGAAATATTCTTTGGAGCTTGATGGAGTAACTTTGAATAAAATATGTTCTATAGCACTATTGGAAGGATGTTCTTCAATTCAAAAATTTCCTAATCACTTGTCTCTAACTTGTACTATAGGAAATATACATGATTTGCATGCTTTAGTGGATGCTAGTGCAAGTGTAAATGATAACTCGATTTTATATCGTGTTTTTATACATTAATTGTGTTCAATTCGAGTAAATTATGGAGTTAATTGGATTTAATTGAATGGAAATTACGCAAATTCTTTCTGTTTTGATTTCAAAAGTTTCAGGGACTAAAATTGAAGAAAGGAAGAAATCAGGGACTAAATTGTAATTTTCTGGAAAATAGTTCAACACGGGTGTGTTTGAGCCCGTGTTTCACCCCGTGTTCAAGCCAAAGACGGGCGTCTTTCCTGCGTGTTTGAGCCCGTGTTGGAGACACGCGACACGGGCGTGTTCAAGCCAACACGGGCATGTTCAAGGCGGTTTTGGCGCGATTCAATGTCCCACATGGAAATTTTACCTCTTTTCAACTCTATTTCACTCCTATAAATAGATGTACTCCCTCGGTTGTTGAAGCACACCGGAATCACTCGGAGCAGGGCATTTCTAAGTTCCTAGCGAATAGGAATTTCGTGATAAGCTTCAATCGAGTTTTTAGTTTTCATTTTTTCTTTCTTCTCGAGTGTAGGGTTGAGCCTCAACCATAAGGGATACCCTATAGTTTAGTTGAGGGGAGTGGTAGCTGAAGATCTTTAGAGCAAGATAAGGATTCGGAGTACAAGTCTCGGCGAGGTCTGGAGGATTAAGCCAGGCCGAGGAAGCAGTGAGAGCAACACGACAACTTTCTCTTTCCTTTTCTTTTCGTTCTTGCATTTCTTTTCCTTTATATGTTATGATTTGGTGTCCTAAGATACTCTTTATTTTGATTGATTGATTAATGATTTATATATTCCCGGGAAGGATATGTTTTGATATACATTATGAATTACATATTGTTTTACGCTTTCGATTTGATTCTCGTATTGAGTTTATGCTATGAAACTTAGGTTGATGCATGATACTACAATAGTTAATTGAATTGACGGTTTGTTAATGAGTCCCAACCATAGGAGATTTAACGAATTGCCAGATTAGGCACAATTACCCTTCCAAAACATTATCAAATTTAGCGTTATCACCTAGCCTTGCGAATTAGTTATTCCGGGTTATCAAACATATCTCCTAACTTGCTTGTAGTAGTTTGAGTCATCTTCCTATCAAAAGCAAAAAATAAGAGTTAGTAATAAATTTTCCAAGGCTTTAGAATTTAGGGTTTTTAAGAATTTTTTAGATTTTTATAGGTTTTTTAGAATATTTATTTTTTATGGGTTTTTTAAATTTTATGAAAGCTCTCTAGATGATATCCAGAATAACTCCTAGTATGATTCTAGAATGTATTTTCTAAAATTTAGATATTCCTATCTTTAATTAAATTTAGATAATCTAAAATTAAAAATTTTAGGAAATCCTATACTTAGGAGGATCGAGTTTACTTTTCTTAATCAAATTATGTCATAAAGAATAATTACTATCGTTATCAAATCATAAAACTTATAAAATTTTGATCAGGAATTCTAAAAATTTTATGAATTTTGCATCCTCGGCAACGGCGCCAAAAATCTGATGTGAATTTTGGTTACTATATTTTTAGCATAGATTATGATTGAGATTAATTCAAGGAAAACAAATAGGTTGTCACTTAAATAACCAAAAATCTAAGGCAGAGTACCTATCGTATGCAGATAGTAACATGGAAGCATCAACGATTTTACATTTATAATATCGTATAGACCCAAAGACGTTGATAACAGCTTATAAGCAATTATTAAGTATGACAAGAATTTATTAACAAAAGTTAACCCTAGATTAAGAATCAATTCATGAGATTGTTGCTAGAACAAAAATAGAATTGAAACAGATATGGTTTAAGATTCTTATTCAGTTCGATGATTCAATTAGAATGACCATATTCGAAGATGTAGATTTAAGCAGATCTAAGGAAATTGTGATTAATATTAACTTTACTACAGTACCCGAGTTATCTAATGTGATTACCTCAATATGGGTCGTTGCAAGTAATTCTAAATCTTTTTAGATTACTTATTAAGGCGTCAATTTAATAAAGTAATCCTAAGATTTGCATTAAGCATTAACTCAAGATTATTAGGCTGTCTAACCTCAATATGGTGGTTGCAAGTTATTACACCTAATCCGACAATTCATTAAATCACTTATGGTGGAGTCTCATTAACAAACCATCAAAATAATAAATTATTCCAAATAAATACTGAACTAGATGCAAACCTAAGTCTCATAGCAATATTTGAATAATATATCAAGTTGAAAGCATAAAGCAATAATAATCACATTGATAATCACAATCAATATCCTTCCCGAGAAATTAATAAAAGCTCTAATTGTATCATTAATAATAAAAGAATCCCATGAGACAGAGATAGAGTAAATAAAGAATGAAAAATAATAGACTTGAGAAGAGGGAAAAGAAAAGTTATCGTCTGGTTGTCACTACTTCGACGGCGGGACTTGACCTCCGATTCTTCTCGAACCCTACTAGCCTTCCTCCTTGTCTTGCCCACGAAATCGTCTAGAATCACACCTCTAAACTAAGCTATAGAGCTCTCCTTTATGGTCGACGCTCAAACCCTAAGCTAAGAAGAAAAATATAATAACTAGAAAATATTTAACTATAAGGGTAATTTCCGAGAATCTACGGAAGTAGAGACTCAAAATCCCTCAAATTCTCTGCACTCTACACTCTTTGGTGTGTTGGTGGTTGGAGGCAAAGGCTTGGTTGCTACCTCTATTTATAGGAGTAGAAAAGGAGCTGAAAACAGTAAAAATTCGATGTGGAACTCCAAATCTGTCTGCAACACGGGTGCAACACGGGGCAACAACACGCTCGTGTCGCGTGTCTTCAACACGGGCTCAACACGAGCAGCAACACGCCCGTGCCGAGTGCAACACGGGGTGCAACAAGGGTAGAAACACGCCCGTGTTGAACTATTTTCCAAAAATTGCACTTTTAGTCCCTAATTTCTTCATTTCTTCAATTTCAGTCCTGAAACTTCCAAAAGCGAAACCGAAGCAAATTTGCGTAATTTCCATTTAATTAAGTCTAATTAGACTTTAAATTAAACATAATTAAACATAATTACCCCTTAAAAAAAGATATAAATCCGACATATCAATAAACCTTTCAAATTTCCATCTCATACATCTAATCCCAATGCACAAAAAATTATTTTTTATAAAACAAAAAATATCTTTAAAGATATAGATAAAACTCCTGTAAAAAGTAATAAAATATGGATAGTGGTCTAGTGGTAAAGCGAGTTCAATCAAACTGTGAGATTGGTGACTAGGATAATTAATTTTTTTTATAAAACAAAAATCTCGTGAAAGTTAATAAATTAAACTTTTGTAAAAATTAATCCAAAATAGGATGATGTAGCAATGACTTGAGCGTCCCTTTTCATTTGATTGGTCGGTGGTTCGAATCCCACCAACAGCATTTATAAAAAAAAAAATTTATCAATTTTTTTTAAAAGACTGAAATACCCCTGAAAAATAGACGGATTTTGAGTTTGGAAGGAATTTTTGGACGGAGGTGCAAATTAGGCGATTTTTTTTAGTTGGAGTGCAAAAGCTGGAAAAAAAAAGTTTAGGTGCAAAACCCAAAATCCCGAAAAGTTGAGGTGTTACCGGGGTAATTTACCCAAGATTATATAATAATAAAGTTATAAAATAAAATATATATATATATATATATATAATATAAATTGAGATAAAAAAAAGAAATTAAAAAAATAAAAGAAAAGAATCAAAAATCAAAAGTTATTAGCATAATTTGTTTAAGGGTAAATCATCAAAGTTGCACCTAAACTTTTTCAAATTTTGAAGTTTTGCACCTAAAATTTTTTTTCCCACCTTTTGCACTTCAACTTTAAAAAGTTTCTTCTTTTGCCCTTCGGTCAAAAAAAAATTTTCGTCTGTCTTTAATTTTTATCCATTTTTCAGGTATTTTGGCCGTTTAAATAAAAAAATATTTATATAAACCAACTTTTCCCTCCATTAGCTATCGTTCTCCTCCTAACCCATTCCTCTATTTTTCCTCTAAATTTTTGTGCTTCAATTATCAATTTTTCTTCCTTGGTTCAAAATTTATGTTTTGTTTCATGTAATTCAAAATGCCCAAGATGCAGGAACAACAATTACCCTATTGTTATTGCGGTAAAATTAGTCGGATGAGAATATCATGGAAGATCGAAATCCTTCAAGAAGATATCTTACTTGCAATGAAGAAGAGGTAAGCCCTAATATTTCACCCATTCAATTCGAATCGTGAACGCACCTCGTTTTGTCCTTTTTAAAAAAAAAATAAAATTGAGCTCGCTTTGTTAAGGGAAGAAGCAACAGATGCAACTTTTTCCAGGGGTGGTAGATCTATTTATGTTCAGTAGATCAACCGAAGTCATACTAGGTTTACTTGAAAGATTCGTTCAATGGAGGAGAAGTTCGAAAATACAAATATGGAGTTGTTAAATGCCAAAAAAAAATAGAGGAATTGAATCGAACTTTGAAGCTTCAAAAATCGAGTTGCTAAAATTCCAAAAAAAATTAGAGGAACCGAAATTGAGCAAATGTAACAAAACTTTAGGTAGTGTACGAATGAGATGGTTAGTTTGGGTAGTTGTGATTCTCACTTTTGTATCATGGTTCATGAGAAGTAGCAATGGCAAAGGCATGCTGCAATTGAGTGGACGGGATTTGTAGGTCCCTTTGCTTAGTTTATTGCACTATCTATTTTTTTTACAACATGTACAATTGGTCCATTTTTTGTGTTTGTTTTATAAATGAGAAGCAACTGCTTTTTGGTAGGTGAAACGGTCCCTTTTCAAATGGTAAATGCATACAACTGGCAAGCATAAGGATTTCTTGAATTGCACACAAAAAGATTATGTTCATATGCATATAAATGGCATTTACAAAACAAAATACAAGTTCACCCTCACCCTCACCTTCCCCTCCCCCTTCCCCTTCCCCTTCCCCTTCATGTTCCCCTTCCCTTTCTGAAAGAATAATTATTACTAGGTCCACCACCACCTAGCCATGCCTCACCAAACTCTTCATATGAAGTGGTTGCCCTACCTTTTCTTTTTTGTCCTCTTCCTCTTGTTTTCCCGCCCATGTAGATCGGGCTGGATCTAATTTGCTCTGGCATACCTAGATCTGGATGATGAACTGTAGAAGATGTGGTTTTCGTTTTATGAATCTCACTTAACAAATCATCAACAGTCTGCAATAATTCTTCAGTTGGAATTTCTTGAGCTTCAGTCTTGAGCTTCAACTGCTATTTCCGTACCTCTTCCTTGTCAAGCTTTTGTGGCAGCTTCATTACCATCTTGATTTGCGGTTTTACCGACAACAGCTTGATTGGCAGCTTCATGGGCAACAGATCTTGTCCTTACCTACAATTAATTATCATAAACAAGCTTTAGATCTATGATAATTTTGTTATATATAAGAAGGATTTACCTTATTCAGTCTTCTCCCCTTTTGACCTTCAACTTGAGCTTGAGTGTCATGTGCTGTTTGTGAAGCTTGAGGAGCTGTTCCTGGATTTGAATTTAGTCCAGTTTCATTGGCTGATGAGCTATTTTTATATACAAAAGTAGTATAAATAATCAAATAAAATAGTACTAAAAATAATAAGAAATATCAAAAATAAAATAGGTTTGTCACTTAGATATTTGATAACATCAAATATGATCATGTTTTAAGATGTTAATTGTTCATGATTTGTGAGCTTTATTGTATTAAATTGAGATCCCCCCGATTGAAATTGGCTATATGATATGTGATGTTAGTAATTATGCAGTAGGAGTTGTTTGAGGACAAGGATATGCTATGAATTTATAAATGATATACTATAACTGTTGTATATGCATTTGATATATTTGGCCTTGTCCAACGCTACTATGTACACCGATCACCCCGCACTCACTTGTTGAATTACAAAGCATTTTGTGTACATTGGATAAAATCCTAAAATTGAATGAATTTGATGGATTCAATGAGCTTTAAATGGAAAAATAGGATTTGGCATGATAAACAATTTAAAGGAATTTCAACTTGAGGATAAAATGTTATTATATTCACATTTGAAAATGTTTTCGGGATGTTTTAAAAGCTATTGGACAAACTCCTTCATTATCAAACAAGTCTCACCATAGTAGCTTGTGAAGTAATGAACGAGGGTGAAACATCATTCAAGATGAACAAACATAAGTTGAGATTTTACAGGAATTGTTCGAGAAAATCGAACATGCAATTCCTTTTCGAGGAGGAAAGGCAGTCCAACTTAATGACAAGAAAGAAGCGCTTATAGGGAGGCAACCCTATGTTTTTGTTTTCGTTGTTTTGTTTTGTTTTTCTTGTTCTTGTTTTTCTTTGTTTCTCTTTTGTTTGTGTGCTTTATTTTAAAGGTGTCTTATGTGGTTTTTGGCGTAATTTATGTCTACTCTATTTATTTAGAAACCGGGATGCTCCTAATAGGATTTTCACGTTTATTTAGAGACTGGATGTCTAGTTTAGGACTACTATGCATACTTGAGTAGATTCCGGAAGTTCCGACAGGTTCATATGTGCTAAATGATCATGGCATGATAGAAACTAGATGATCCAACATAGGGATTACATTGTTTAATTAAATAG